>JAPYZI010004051.1:0-42911 GCA_030523105.1 Ophioninae sp. A BG-2022a
GACGAAAGAACTACAATTTTACACACTTTTATTATATTTTTATAAAATTCAAACTTTCAACGAGTTTCGACTGGTCACTTTCACCGGCACACGAAATTTAAACTTGCTAAAACTACTAGTTCCGCCATCTATGATTTGTATTTGGTATTAAAATGTTCGGTGTGGTACGTTACGATGTAGTGACATTGATTCGAATGGTCTAAAATGTTTAGTATACATTTTAGCAGGATTGTTGAGGTTTGTTACAGGAATGGCACGCGAGTCTATAAAGGTTTAAGCCAATTTTTTAAATAACTATTTCTTGCAATCTGAACTTTCCATGATGCATCGTCGCATGATCGTACCATATTGAGTAAAATACTAATTCCATTGATCGCTAAAGAAAAAAAAACATCATTTTAACGTATTCGTGGTTGTCACCAACGTTACATTTATAATTTTTTCGTCTGTTTTCGCGTTGGCGTTCCATGGCGCGTCTAATATAAAAATACGATTTTATGCATACGAGACAAAGCGTATGAACTATGTTTGGATTCGTTTAATCGATGAGACTGACCTGGGCCGAAGTTCGGGAATAGAAATGTAAAAGGTGCGATCGTACAGAGAGGAAGATTGTTATGTCAATATTAGAGAGGAAGAGGGAAGAGAGATTGGTAAATCGATAGCGTTATCACGCTACAGTGGTGGAACTTCCTGAATAGAGTTTTACAATCGTAATAGTAACGAAACAGAATTGGTGCCAAAGGGAAGATGATGTGCGCGGTAATGGCTGTATATGGTGAAGTTCCGAAAAGCATACCTCTTTGATTGGACTGCAATTTTGTACAGAACTTCCTCTCAATATCCTAGGAGAAGCCTTTAACGGGTTTCGACAACCAGCAATAGTTTTCGAGACATCGAATTTTAAAGTTTATTCAAGTATATCTATATTGGCCATCGACGCCAATCGATATCCTCACTTCTCCAGCTTCGAGTCTTGCTGGAAAAACAGTGCTTACTGATAAATGTGTATCACTCACAATGCCAAATGATTTTTTTTCCGGTTTCTTTGCTTCTACTTGTTTTTTTGTTTGCATTTCCTTGGAGTGTATTATTTCCGGGGTTTGTTTAGTACAAGGACGAGCGTCATAAACCTAGGCAGTCAAATACCTAGGGGTGATACTGGAAACTGACCTTCTAGCCTTACATCAGACGGGTGTCTGAGAGGGCGGTGAAGAAACTTTAATCTTTAAGCCGCCTGCTGTCAAACACATAGGACCGGGACCGAGTAAATCAAGACTTTTGATGTTGACGACCCACTCGATTCTCGTATACCGAAATATATGCGGAGGCACTTCCGATCCGAAAATACAGATAAACCATGACAACGGTAAAACAAAGACGTAGTTGCTCCGAGGATCACCTGCGCCTTCAGGACTGTTTCGACAGGGGTAGTGCGAGGTGTGAGGGCATCATCTCGATCGATCTCCTAGCTCTCCAGCGAAGGAGGATCGATCTCCTAGCTCTCGAGCGAAGGCGGATCGATCTCCTAGCTCTCGAGCGAAGGAGGATCCAACCTGGTCATTTGGAAACGGTAATCGAGTCACTGCGGATAGTGATTCATTAAGTTGCTGATCTGCTTAGTCCGAACTAGGCTGTATACCGTGCTGCTATTAACTGGAAGCCTCGGGTTTGCAATGACAAAGCGCCTTTGCGGTCGGTGCTCGGCGGGGTTTTGGGAGCTTAAGAATAAGATCAATAACGCGCTCAGGCATATATCCCATATTCAGTGTGGGACTTCGTTACGGCAGAGCGGGTGTTTACTCCGAGAATCCAAAAAATCAACTTAGAACTGAAACGTTGTCAGCACACGCTGAATAAAGCGGTCATATTCGAACCAGCATGGCGGTTGAATTACCTTCATGCGGGAAGAGGTGGAAACGGCGTTGCGTGGTATGAGAAACCCCACCGCTTCCGGGCTGCATGGGTTTAACATCTTTTGGTGGAATATATTCAGATGCACCTCATCTAGCTCGCATCTTCTCGTCGTTTATTGATGGGACGGGGCCAATTCCAGCGTGGCTCACAAAGGGGAAGACAGTGTTAATCTTAAAGAACGGGAGTCCGTCTCGTATTGAGATCTATCTCCCAATAACGTGTCTGAATATGATCTGCAAGATCTTTACTAGGATTCTGTATGAGCCAGAGCATCTCATTGCTGACTTGTCATGTTCCTTACAGAACGTTGAGGCTATGAAAGGGACCCTCTGCAGCAATTATAGGCGTCGTCTCAGACGGAACTGGAAATCAGGTTTGTTTGGGAATAACAGGATCACTGCCACGAACATGCGCACTGTGCCGGCCCTGCTCTATTTATTTTACGTTGTCCAAGAGCGTAGAGCTGAGCTCAAACAGGTGGACATCAGCATACGCGAAATAATAAACATCCAGTGACTTTTACACCCACGCTCTTCTGTACCGCGTCAAAGCGAAGGACTCGAACCCTTGGGATTGGCGTGCCTTCGTGACCGCACAGTTGTCGGTGAAGATAGTGAAACCTCGAACCTGCTCCTGGAGATTGTGCATCAGCATGCGCAGTTGGTGCCGATGCGGTGTCTTACCTATCGACGCCATAGCGTCGCTACCCAAGTTCCGTCGTCGCCGGATAATCAAGGCTGATGTGCTGGCTATTCTGACGCGGCAGCACGCGGGCAGATTTCTACATGGCGGGTTCTTTCGCTATATGGAAGCACACGGGCTGCCCGGTCAGCTGCCCTTTTTGTTGTTGCGGTCGGCTGGCTTGATGTCTGAGACCGAGGGGTTCATTTGTACCTGCCAAGAAGGCGTTATCAATACCCCAGTCTACGGTAACCGTGTTACAGCGTTACATGGTCGGCCACTGCCGATTATTATGTGTAATCAGGCGCTGGAGACATTAACGCATCTACCATCATCATGTCCAGTATATGTAGTGTTCGGATATATCCATCGTCGTAACGCGGCCCTGAATGTGTTGTATTACTATCCACGGCACTCTTACAGGATAGACAGGGAACTTGCGTCGCCTTAATTGCCAAGGGAGGTAGGATCCGTTACCGTGAGCAAGAGGTACAAGATTCATTGGAACTTCCTCCGGGACAATCGGGTCGCTTCAAGCGACTAAGCCATTTTGATGACAAGACGGTTGAGTTCCTGGCTCCGGCCGAGGTAAACGTGTCGCAAAAGGAAGAGGAGATACGGCTCAAGTATCCACCGCTCTTGGCCGAGTTTCGTCTGTTGCACCGGGCCTTTAAGGTCATTCTCATCGTCCTCATCATCGGCGTGCTCGGGGGGATGCAAGATTCTTTTGTTTCAGACTTTGCTCGCATATCGGTGTGCAAACTCAGTGTCCGATTGTTAGCGGGTCAAATGCAGATGACGGTTATTTTTCGATCCCTCTGTCGACTCACCCTTACCTTCTTGAAGGAGTGGCTGTCGCAGCACAATTATTAGGATTTTTCGCGGCAGTCGAGGTGTGTCAGAGCCCTCAATTGTTGATCAACGATGTTTCTCTAGTTTTTTAAGACCGAGTCTATAGACCCTCGGGGTGTATGTGAATGTTTCCCATCGCAAACTGAGGAAGTGCGTTGCCAGAAGCATTAAAATCTACATATTAAAAAAGTAACTGATAATGATAATAATAATAATGATAACAATAATAATTTGATTATTAAGGCTTTCGCGGCCCTTAACATTATTTTGAAAAGTTCTGGCTTCCTCATCGATGTCGTGTCGAGAATCAACGTTACGCCAACGTTTCGCAAACGTTACAGTCTGCATCATCAGGGCTGAGAGCTCCGACACTGAAACTCTCATTCCCGCCGCACGACAAATGCATACTCGAGGCGCCTCAGCGAAATGCTTGTACCAAGCATAATATGACATATATTTTAATGAAAAAATTTGAGAAGACTGTTGAAATATATAACAATAAATCCTGAAAGTTTCGTTTCAATCGGATATTTATTTCCTTCCCAAAAAAAAAATCCCCGAAAAAATCGATTTTTTGAAGCCTCTAAAGCAGGCATAATGATGAAGAGATTTTTCAATAATTTTACTTATTCGAAATTACTTTTCAAGTATAATTGTAATCTTACTTTCGTCATACTATATTTAAAAGTTATCGCAATATTTTACATTTTGATGTATAAAGTGCAGTAAAAACTCTATTCACTGGACGTGAGAGTAGAAGAGAAAAAAAAAGTAACGTGTTTTACTTCAATCCCAAATTGTAACGATGCGAAAGCCAGTAAGAAGTGCTACCCCAAAAGCAGAGCCAGCGGTTTGATGTAGACAGGGGTGCGAGATAGAAATAGCAGGGTAATGAGAGACCACAGAAAAGCACGTACGATACATGTACATCTTTTAGGTCTGGAGGTACGGAACCCTCAAAATCTCCTTGACCTCGTCATCAATCCCGTCGCCCTCTCTCGTATTTTCAACCGACCCTTCCATGCAACGCGAATGCACAACTGTCTTAGGAGCAGACCACTCGGTCCCACCCTTTCGGGAAATGGAAAATTAAGTTCGTATACAGCTGGCTCAAAGTAACGTCATCTAATGACTTTACTCAACATTTTTACCATTGAACAGACACCTTATTCTTCAACATCGCCATAATCGTTTATCGATAATAATTCTTTCTAATATTTGTACAGTTGTAACAAACGAGATAAATTTCATACATCCGTAAAGAGTTCCAATAAATTCCAAAGATTGTCAGTAATAATAATAACGATATTTCTGAAAGTATCATTACACTCCTTTCTCCGTATTGGCTAATATGCTACAAAGTGTTTTTCAAATATTCAAAATATACTTCCCTGTCTTCCAAATATTGCAATATGGAAAATAATTAACATTCATTTTATTTGACAATTGCGTGTACTAGTAAATGTTTCTCAGGAGCTGATAGAGGCTAGATTGGAATGCCAATACATAGAAGGACTATTCGACTGAGATGCTTTGAACGTAACGTGGTTTCCAAACGACCATGATCATAGACGAATGTCTATTGTCCAAAATACACATTGACAATATACTCATTTTGTCGAAAGAAAGTTTGAACTGCTACAACGCAACTGTCTTGGGTGAACCTTCTTTTTCGATACGTTCTCCCATCAAACGTTCTCCCTACACACTCCGATAGTTAACCCTTTATACACTCGTGTGGAATTTCTGTAACAAACCTCAACAATCCCGCTAAAATGTATACTAAACATTTTGGATCATTCGAATCAATGTCACTGCGTTGTAACGTACCACACCGAACATTTTAATACCAAATACAAATCATAGATGGCGGAATTAGTAGTTTTGGCAAGTTCAAATTTCGTGTGCCGGTGAAAGTGACGAGTCGAAGCTCGTTGAAAGTTTGAATTTTATAAAAATATAATAAAAGTGATTTTGTTGATATATTGTTAGCAAAGCACATTTTTTCTTTTAGTTTCACTTAATGTTGCAGTAATGTTACACTCCCTAAAATGCCAAATGAATAAAAAATAATAAATATTTTTGACTTTTTGAGAAATACGTGTTTTTTTTTATTTGTTTAAACCTATCATATTCCAAAGTAATTAAAAATTTTATGATCTTGGGCTACAAAGGGTTAAATGTATTCCATGGAGATTCCAGACAACGGTGGAGGTGTCTGAATCGCTTATTAATAATAAAGCATGACGGATCAAAATAACCAAGGGCGCGAGTGTGCGCACACTGTATAATCTATGTACATGTGTTCAATTAACCCCGTACACGATCTTGCTGATCAAACTATAACCTATCATTTCATTTTTTGGGTGGCAGTTTTCGAAAATTGTCGGTATCGATCGATGTTCAATAATTATCAATTTTTTGTTGCACAGTTACCTGGAATTCCATAAAATTCGCCTTAATAATTATTTATCCAGTTCAGTTCGTAGGTATGACGAATAAACAGACTCAAATAATTAGGAAAAGTCAAATTCTATTGAGTTTGATTTTTCCATTGGTGTCGTCGGAAACCTTTCAGCTATGCTAACGGTTTTCTATTCGTATGTGTGAATCGTTAGATACAGAGATATATTGACAATAAAAATAAACTCATCGGTATCCAAGACCCCGTTAACTTCATTATCATACATATGCGAGGTTCAAGGAGATTTATAAAAATGACAACTCCAATGATTCAATTCGTTCTAAATACGTTAGAATTTATCTACCGATCATTCATATCTAACCGCTCCAACCTTCAGAAAAATCGCAACTGCAAATTTAGTACGGATCGATATTGAAACGAAAAACGTTGGAATGGAGCGATAAAAAATTGGGGTGACCGTTTACGATACTTTTTGAGTGAACGAATTATGAGAATTGTTTACTCTTTTATTTACACGGTAATGGATTCCTACGGGATTATTTCTGAGACTTCGTGGTCTATGAAGATAATAAATGAAGGTACGGTACACGACGTCACTTATCCGAAAATTTCTTCCACTGTATCTCGATTTACGATTCGTGGGAGTGAGAGGACTAAAAAAAGATGAACGAGTACTTACGCAGCATAGTTTTTCCATTGCAGCCAATCGAAACGACAAGAGGGAAGCTCGTGAAAAAAATAATCAGCCAGTAGTAAAAAATGGGGTTCCCCGAGTTCTGGAGTTTGCTGTTCGCTCGGAGTTTCATGTTGGTGGCGCGTCAACTCGTTTATCACCGCGTCTCTTTGTCTTTCAAAAATTTTTCGGAAACTTAACTCGCGAGATGAGAAGGAAAAAGAAAAAAAACCAGTTCGTTATAAAACTGGAGCACTGAAGTTACGAACGGTGCAGCGTCACTTTGTTGGGAACAATTTATTTCGAAAAATTAAAAAACGCAGGTCACGTGATCGGGAAAAGTAATCATATTGTTAAAATGTGATTTCTGTATCGATGAAATAATAATCAACGCGACTAACGGCCTTCTGAAGAGCGGAGTCGACTTAACGTACTTGCTCTTATTTTGTGCTTGACTGCGGAGAAACAAAAGTAAGTAGAGTCGAACCTCGACACGAGGGGATCGACGCGAACTAATAGTCGGTCAGCACGGACTCTCATGGTTTTATATATTCTGGGGTCTGTGTCACACGTACACAGCATCATCGACTCAATCAACCGCGAGTGAACGTTTTAAAAAGAGGCCCCCGCGCACCCGAGCGTGAGCCCCTCTCCGGCTATGATCAAACTCGACGTCACGATAGCGAGCGGGGATGATCTTCAATGCAGCATCCTTTTTTTTTAATACCGCCCCGTCATTCTTGTCTTCGTAATATTATTTTTCTACTTTTCCATAGAATATTTCATAGTGATCGTCTCTTTACTCGTATTTTATTATCATTGTTGCTTAGCAATGAGAAAGTGGCCGTAGTAAAAAGAAATCCATTATTTTTCGGAGTCAACAATGACAAACTGAGTCAACGAATCACAAAACTCGACGTCACGATTCAAAGTGGAGATGATCTTCAATGCAGCATCCTTCGTAAAGTTGCTTTATATCTATACGAGCGTATAGCTCGAGGGTGCAAAGAGTTTGTTTTACATACGACCCGTGTGATGCCTTCGTCCACTTCGAAATTTTGAAACTGCTATTCTCTCAAACGACTGAACCAATCGGTACGAAATTTGTTGTGCGCTTTCAGGACGATGGCACCGAGGACCTCTTATTCGCCATTTTGGATAAAAATGTTTCATCCTTGAGAAATCGCGAGGAGAAACCGAGGAGACGCCTCCGTCCACTTCGAAATTTTGAAACCACTATTCTCTCAAACGACTGAACCAATCGGTACGAAATTTGTTGCGCGCTTTCAGGACGATGGCACCGAGGGCCCTCTGGTCGCCATTTTGAATGAAAACGTTTCATTTTTGAAAAATCGAGGTTCAAAACGTATCTACTATCTCTCTCGCACTCGTGTGTCACGTGGTAATGTTCGTCATGGCCTTAAGGAAAATAAACATGTTCGTTAATAAGTGCCAATAAAATAAATTTACGTCGTATTAACTTGATATCGAACCGAGCCAGCCATCGTTTTATGGAAATTTCGTCGAATATATCCTACGGCCAATTTAGCCTAAAATTTGCATTCCCTTGGAACGACCACCGTGCTTACGTTCATAGCAACAACCCTGTTTCCCTCGTATATGCTTATCTACCTCTTTGTACAAAATTCATGTTCTTCTCTTATACATCATCCCGGAGAATACAAGCAGGTAACCGCTCGATACAGCATTTCGTTAACATACGGATGTTCATGCGCCCTTCTTCTGATAACACGGTTGATATAGACATCAATTGCAGAATGTTATTGCAATCGAATATACACAATTCTTTTACGGATTATTCCATTAGACAATGCAATCAATACTTAGCAAGTGCAGGGCTTAAAAATACGACCAGTCAGCGGAGAAGCCGACTGCAAACGAACGGGAAGTAAACCCAAACAAACCCAAACAAATTATTCCATTAGCCGATGCAATCAATATTTAGCAAGTGCAGGGCTTAAAAATACGACCAGTCAGCGGAGAAGCCGACTGCAAACGAACGGGAAGCAAACCCAAACAAACCCAAACAAATTATTCCATTAGCCGATGCAATCAATACTTCCAAAGTGCAAGGCTGAAAAATACGACCAGTTTCTTCAAAATAATGTTCGCGTTGGCCATAAAAAATAAAACGGTAGCGGCGATGCTCCAGAATGAAAATCTTCCTCCAGATAAAAATTTACGATCCTAGAGTTATTATTTTTTGTAACATTTGGTGTACAGACTTTTTTGTTAAAACGAAAACATCAAGGCCTTGGAAAAATTGGCTTCCCGCTGACTGGTCGATGCGCCAGCCAGAACACGGCTAAACGGTCACCGCACCGAGTACCAACCCCGTCCCTCTATGCTGCCCATGGTGCTTAACTTGACGATCTCCCGAGCTGGATTCCGACCGCCCAGTCATCAGCCTTGGTTTACAATCCAAAAATTATTATCCTGTATTAGGTGGCAGTACGAGAAAGAATCAGGTATCAAGAGAGTCACTCGTACGAGTTTCTCCGATGAATAGTTCGTTTCGACACAACCCCCGGATGAGAAGTCTTCACCGTCAACCTCTGGTTACTCCGGTCAATTAGAAGTGGCAAAGTACTTCCTGCCATGTAGAAGCACGTTTTTGAATAATCGTAGTCAAATAACAATCATTGGCACGACGATCGAGACAGACATTGCTGATGTGTAATAAAAAATAGAAATTAATCTCTGGTCACTCGTCATTGAATCGTAGTGTTATTAACCCTTTGTAGTCCAAGATCATACAATTTTTAATTACTTTGGAATATAATAGGTTTAAAGAAAAAAAAACACGTATTTCTCAAAAATTAAAAAATATTTATTATTTTTTATTTATTAGGCATTTTTAGGGAGTGTAAAATTACTGCAGCATTGAGTGAAACTAAAAGAAAAAATGTGCTTTGCTAACAATATATGAACAAAATAATTCACTTACCTATACGTTTCGAAAGAACTATAATTTTATACACTTTTGTTATATTTTTATAAAATTCAAATTTTCAACGAGTTTCGACTCGTCACTTTCACCGGCACACGAAATTTGAACTTGCTAAAACTACTAGCTCCGCCATCTATGATTTGTATTTGGTATTAAAATGTTCGATGTGGTATGTTACAATGCAGTGACATTGATTTGGATTATCTAAAATTTTTAGTATACGTTTTAGCGGGATTGTTGAGGTTTGTTACAGAAATGTCACACCGGTCTATAAAGGGGGTTAATTCGGCGTGTATATACTGGCTCTTTGAGGAACCGTCAAAATTTGAAACTGAAATTTCTCTTTTTTAATTTTGTTCAATTTTTATTAACAACCGTTTGAAACTTTGAGTTTGAAAAATACATCGATAACTCTAAATGTGAATATGCGTTTAATTTCAGCTAGAGAAAATAATGAGTGCACGAGATTGACCTTTGGCAATTAAAGACTATCGATGCGTTCGATGACGGATCGGAGGAAGTGAAATTTTATAAAAAATCTTCTTCACAACCTTACGTTCGAGGATCGCGAATGAATAATTTGCATAACGTTGGGCGATATATGTTAAAGCTGTGGCTTTTGATTAATTCATGAGCGAACCCGAAGAGAAGAAGAGAACGATAAAATAATTCGCTCGAGTATTCAGTGGAAAACGGGTCATTGAGCATATATGGTGCTCCGTTCGACCCGGATTTCTTTCGAATCTTTCGTTAAAGATAATTTCGAGATGCCCCGATACGTCAAAGACTATTTTCAACCCGGATTTATTAATCGCAAACATGCTTGGGACTTCCATTATTTAATTTCCTATTACAGATAATAACGCATTACCGATGAATTATTTAAAAAATTTGGAATCCAATTGTGATTGTTTGAGTACGATTTTTTCACGAGTTTCACTTGTGGGCGAGTATATTCGGCGCTGTTACGAATTTTTAAAATTATCTTCGTAATTGGATCATATACTCCGATAGAAAGTGTGAAGAATTCAATACTTCAATAAAATTCAAGAATTCAATAAAAAATTTGAATAAAGTGGTAAACGATATTGGAAAAAATGAAAAATATTCTTCAATACTTCAATAAAATTCAAGAATTCAATAAAAAATTTGAATAAAGTGGAAAACGATATTGGAAAAATTCTCAAAGTTTCTTGGAACATGACAACCGAATTTAATGACGAATCCGTCCGTTCGTGACGCTAAGTCACGTGTACACGTCTTCTTCCATGGTGGGTAGACAAAAAAAAATTGTAGGCGAATAGGGGGTAAAGTACCTGATCCATGTAGGGCTCATCTTATTTGTTTTTCAGTACAAAAGAAAAAACTAGGAATGTTGAAATAAAACTAAAATGTTTATTCAATCACTATTTCAATAACCAAACATTAATAATAATTTTGGTTCGGAAAATAATGTTCATTATTAACCCTTTGCGGTTGGCATATTTAATTTAATTTTATTTTATTCAATTTAATTTCATTTTATTCTGAAAATTGAAATATTCAATTCAATTTTATTATATTTTGACAATTGAGTCACTAAATTCAATTTTATTTTATTTTGAAAAGCGTATTATTCAATTCAATTTTATTTTATTTTGTCAACCGGAAATGTTGAATCGTAAGGTAATTATTTTTTAAATGAATTAATCAATTTTAATCGACTTCTACGACGATTTAAAAATGTTGCGATTTAAAAAGGGACACCGACAGCAAAGAGTTAAAAGTAATACACATCCAACTCGTTTGCTCAGTAGCCCGTTTCAACCTATAGATGTCGGTATGTCAGGCTTGGAACTTTGACGTCGTTCGTATCGAAAATCTTCGATGCTCTCGAAACGATAAATATTATATAATTGATTCTTAGAATATTAAAAAGAACAAATGATATTTGGGCAGTTATATTGTATGCTAATTGTGCAACGGGTCAAATGATGACATTACAAGAGTGATTTAAGAAATTCAATTCGGACATGAGAAATTGATGATGTCGACAAGCATTTTTGGATATCGGGTGTCTCTGTATATTTAAATCTGATTCTGCCGATTCGTTCTACTTTCGTTTGTTTCTTATTAATCTTCGAGTCCTTCTCTATTCTCCGTATCGGAAAAAAAAAATGATCGAGAACGGATCAGAAAATATCGTACAAAAATTTAAGTTACGGAAATCGATACTTTTATTTATTGAAGCCCATTATTTCTGTTTCATTTCCACGAACAACGTTGTCAAAATAATTTATAAGTTGACGTATGAATTTTTTTCAAAAATGACAACGAAATGGAAGAGGAGATTTAAAATAAATTATTATTAAAAGTTCGCGTGCATACTGGGTTGTGTTGACCCGTAACTATTTTCGTGTAAGTACGAACGTTTCTGCGCATGCCCCAATTTGAGCAAATTTTTTGGCATTCAATTTTCGTTTTTGTCAAAAAATGAATTTTGGCCAATAAAAAATGGACCATTTACGAAACGTCTCCACCAAAAAAAAAAAAACTGGGCAAGTGCGAGTCGGACTCGTGCACGATTCCGTACCGTCCGTAGCAAAGAACGGTAAAAAATCGTGTTTTTTGTATCGGAGCCCCCTTAAATACTCATTTTATTTGAATTTTATTATTTATTATTAAAGTAAAAATACAACTGAGTATTTTGTGAATATTTCAAGCGCCTACCTGTTGCCATTATTGATATCGAGCAAAAAAAGTGCAAAAAATCGCGTTTGTTGTACGAGAGCCCCCCTTAAATATTCATTTTTTTTGTTTTTAGTAATTGTTGTTACAGCGGCAACAGAAATACATAATCTGTGGAAATTTCAGCTGTCCAGCTATAGCGGTTCTTGAGATACAGCCTGGAGACAGACAGACAGACAGACAGACAGCGAAGCCTTAGTAATAGGGTTCCATTTTTACCCTTTGGGTACGGAGCCCTAAAAAAACAAAAAATCCATATTTACTGAAATGCAACAATTTGAAAAACGTCATGGGTCAGATTGATCCATGCACTTATCATGATCCGGGTTGACGGCGGAAGTGTGCACTCGAAGGGTTAATACGAAAGACGGACGGAATATAGTTCTAGCTACAAATAAAGTTGTGCTTCGATTTGTATTCGTGTGTACATATACTTATGAACATACTCAGATATAGATAAGATCGAGAAGCTTTTGATGGAAAGCTGTCAAAGTTTAACCGGAGCAGTAAACTTGCCAGTTCTATTTTTGTAATTTTTTTTCCTTCACACTTCGACGCCGTAAACAATATAATTTCGTAAAACTTTGTTGCAAGACTCTGTAGAAACGTATAATACGTATAGTCGACACCAATTAGGCGGCCATCATTCTGGAGCCAATGGAAAATATTTGTACGTTTTTCGGCTTTATCAATGCACGAACAACGTTGTGATAGTGCATCCTTAAAATCTTGTTAAAAAAAGCAAAGAATCCCTGTTCAATAACACTTTTAATGCGATTATCTCAGAAATTGTGATTTTATTTATTTACGCTACTTTTGCAAATTTCAACTGTTCACGCGTCACGAAATAATTGGAAACGTCGAGAAGTCAATTTTTCATAGATTCTTCACGATTTTACGACCTGACGCGGACGGGATTATGGACTTCGGGATTCTGAAAGAAATAATTTATTTATCGATTTTTCAATGTTTACAATTATTTTTTAGTATTGTAAAAAATAATTGTATTATTCGTACCCGTGCAGGATGTCTTAGGCATTCTATTGGAGTCCAATGCTTTCCCCTACTTAAAGATCGGAATTTAATAAACATCCAAAAGATTAATTGGAACCGTATGATGAAACGTCAGAGAATTGCCAGAAACAAAAATGGTTATAATCAGCGAAAGAATGCAGGAGAATTTTCCCTACAAGGACAGAGCAAATTATTTGATTTTCAAAAAATTCACAGCTCGCGAAATAATTTTGCTCGAATTTTCTTTAAAAAATTCAGGCGCGTTGTTTGGAAAATTCTAAGACATTTTTGTTCGTGGTGAATTCTCATTTGAGCTTATACATTCCGAGATGCACGAACTTATAAGTCATGCTTTTTTCTTTATTTCAATTATTTTCTCGGAGTGTACAAGATCAAACGAGAATTCACAAGGAACAAAAGTGTCTTGGAATTTAAAAAATAACGCGCTTGAATTTTTTAAAGATAATTCGAGCAATTTTATAAATTTCGGAATTGTCGATTTTTGAATATCAAAAAATTTTTTTTTTATTTGAAGTTTTTAATGGTTAAATCTTTCTTGAAAGGCTTTTAACCATCGCCATTCGAAAGAGCACCCTTGAAAACAGGGGAGAGTGGTTCTCGGATTTTTTTCGTCATCACGCAGTGACGGCTCAAACCTTAGTGTCGAAAATCCGTCCTGTGGGTGTTAATGGGTTTATACGCATGTTTACACGGAAATTTGTTTGGCTTTGTTTGGGTCGGTTTGTGTTTGTTTGGGTTGGTTTGGGTTTGTTTGGGTTTATTTGGGTTTGTTTGGGTTTGTTTGGGTTAATAGGTATGTTTACACGTACATTTGTTAGTGTTTGTTTGAGTTTGTTTGGGTTGGATTGGGTCTGTTTGGGTTTGTTTGGGTTAATAGGTATGTCTACACGTAAATTTGTTTACAAGGCATTATCCCAAGCTTCCCGCCCCCACCACCCTCATATTATACACGACAGCAAATTGAAAATCGGTTTTTGTGAATACTGCAATAGAATGAAGAAAATGAAATCCTCCGCTCAATCTTTCTCGTTCGAATCCCAAATCGGATAAATAACTTGGCCGTTATCCATCCGAGTGAAGAGATCCGGTAGAAATAACGATTCAGTGTGCGTGGAAAGAAGCTACAGAAACTGGTGCCGTGTTCAATAAAGGACTTCATTGAAGTGTCCATTCTGATTATTGATCTCATAAACTTTCTTGGTGAAAAGTTCTATAAACAACTGTTTCAAGTTTCATGATGAAAAGAAACGCCCTCACGTACAGTTGTTACAAAGATTTTCTGAGCTTTCCGAGAACTTCATAAATAAATATAAAAAAAGTACGCAGAAGGTGCAGCCTGTGAAATTTTCCATTTAATTAACATGGGCGTATGGACCAGTTATAGTATATTTATTTTTGTCTGATTTAATACTGCTCCGAAAAATTTGAAACTTACTGGGTGTTTCTATTATAGTTATAGGTACTTCGGGAAAAAATAAGAGATTTTTAGCGACGGAAATTTTGGACGAACCGCTTGGCTAACGTAAAATATTGTTCGAACTTCTTAAAAAAGGTAATAAATAAATTACACCGTTGTAAAAAAAAAAAATTTACTTCAGGGCCTTCAAAATTGTTATAAAAAAAAAACATAGCCCCGATTGATAAAAATTCATTTTTTTTCTTACGGTGGAATTTATTTATTTCCTTTTTCGAGCAGTTAAAAAAATATTTAATGTTAGCTAAACGGTTCGGCCGAAACTTATGTGGCTGAAAATATCTTATTTTTTTTAGAAGTACCGATAACTATAATAGAGATCCTCAGTGTCTTTATAATTTTTTTTTGGAGCAATATTAAATCAGGAAAAAAAAATATACCGCAACAGTCCCATACGTTCGTGTTAATTAAATGGACAAGTTTAAGGCTGCGCGTTTTACGTATTTTTTTAAATATAGATTTACCGCTGGTTCGAACAGTTAAATTCGAAATCACGAAAAATAAGAACCAACCTAATGTAGACAAAATAATGATTAAAAAATGTCATTTATTAGTTTTTTGATATCAAGAACGCAAAAATGAAGATCGAATATTAATGATTATCGTATGAATAAATATATTTGTAAAGTTTTTCAAACCAACATTAAAAATTGAGCGTTTTAATAATTTGCTTAATTAACCAGCTGACACTCGGTAAAGCCATGATAGATATGCTGATTTCGGGAGTTGAGATGTCTCAGAAATCCGCGGTTGACGTTCAGATCTTGTGAAACGCGTGGCGAAGAGTCCAATAGTAAATCTGGCCGTTCGTAGTCAGACTGGCCGTAATCCTGATATCAGGCTTGACGTACTTACCCTTGAAAGAAAACGGACGTTGGTCGATGGGCGGTTGAGGTGCGGTTCCGGTGGTCACTGAAGTCAAGAGAGAGCTGCAAACCTCCTCGTTTCCGCCACCTCTCTACCGGCGATCTGGTTGATAGTTTCCCACGGATATCCGTAACGGCTTATCAAAATTTCATGACATTTGACCGGACAATGTCAAATTGATAGAAAAAAATTGGTAGTTTTTTGCTCACCTTTTCCTCTGGACAGGATGCAAATGAAATACCGGCTGTAAAATTCATTCGTTGAATTGATGACACACCCTTTTTCGATTGATTTTGATTGATACGAGCAAACGAATAAAAATAAAAGAATTGCGAACCGACTATTGTGAACAATAAGGAAAAATGTCGTTATTTGTGTGACCTGATGAATGATTTGACCAAACAAACCCAAACAAACGCAAACAAACAAACTCAAGCAAACGAACCCAAACAAATCCAAACAAACAAACCCAAAAAACAATCAAACCCAAACAAACAAACAAACCCAAACAAACAATCAAATCCAAACAAACAAACAAACAAACCCAAACAAACAAACAAACCCAAACAAACAAACAAACCCAAACAAACAATCAAATCCAAACAAACAAACAAACGAACCCAAACAAACAAACAAACCCAAACAAACAATCAAATCCAAACAAACAAAAAAACAAACCCAAACAAACAATCAAACCCAAACAAACAAACAAACCCAATCAAACAATCAAACCCAAACAAACAAACAAACCCAAACAAACAAAGAAACCCAAACAAACACACAAACCCAAACAAACCCAAACAAACTCAAACAAACTCAAACCAACCCAAACAAACCCAACACCCAAATAAATGTCGTTATTTGTGTGACCGGAAAAAGGGGACATTTGAATATTCGAATTTAGTGGAAAAAATATCGAGATCGTACTACGACACAACTCGCACTATCGCAAACATCGTCAAACGCCGTAATCGAGAACGATTTTTTTTTTTTTCTAACAATACTTAATTCTTATGACCTCCCGTTGTTTCCTCTATCACCCGTATCTTCTACACGCGTTGCGGACGTTTAGTAAGGAATTTCTTCGAATGAGAAAATGTCCTTGAGCTTGGTTTCCTTGACCTTGGATGAGTATCGAAAGAAACGAGGTAGGGGAAATAGAAAGAAACAAAGTGTGGTAGAAAAACTAATAATAAATATAAATATACATGTACGATGATAAATGATAATCGATTTCGTATCTTCTTTACCACTATACTAAAATTCAATAAAAAAAAAAAATCACTTACCGATGGCTTCTCAAAATGACACGCATGCGTCACTTTCCGGAGATTCGCGCGGTTCTTTCTTTTTTCCACCGTCAGTGGCGCCAATAGTTCAAAACATTGCCACCGCATTGCCGCCTTTTAACGAATGCAGCATGAAATTTAAAATCGATGTTCAATGCGATTTCTATCTTCGACCAATAGCACAGCATTATTATTAACAGCCTGAATAATAATGCTGAGATTATCGGAATATCCCAGGATGTTAAAGTTTTTGATATCTTCTGTAGGTCATTTATCTTTATTTAACTACATTAATCTTTCATTACATAGCTCCGGTTATTCATATATATATATATATACACACATATATATCTATATATATATATATATCCGCTTTATAATAATTACACGTAATGTTAACATTCATAAATTTTATATATAACCTAATATCATTAAATATAATATACGGCGCATGTCTTGTCGGTTCATTTAATACGAAATAATTTAAACAAAATAATATTAACTTCGGGTAAAAAGTATTTAAAAATGAAAAAAAAACAAAACAAAACAAAAAAATGTCGAAGTTCATGTATACGAATAAAAAGTAATATTTCGAGCAAGTATGACGAGTAAGATTCGTCGAGTCGAGCGAGCACGTAGAGAAATGCTCAATCGACCCGTCTGTATCTTACAAAATATCGCTCGAGGACCGACAACATTTATATATCTTGTCTATGAACAGTCAGCAAATGGATTTTAATCTTAACGTATTGATATTCGATTTAAATTTGAACGATAATCCATATTTATTGTCAATCCTCTATTGTGACCTCTCACAATTACACTAATAATAATAATAATAATAATAATAATAATAATAAAATTAACACAATGAAAAACGTAATAACGTATCGTGTAATTGTATTACAGAAATATTATTGTATATAATATAATGTAATTAATATAATTTTATAATATATAATAATATATCTGTGTGTACGTGCGGGTGTATTTATACACATATATAAAGCATTGCCTCGTTTCTCGTCAAAACGGTTTTAGTGTTGTTCGTAAGTGTAGAAGAAATTTTTTTTTTTTTTCGCAGCTGATAAGTCGTGCCGGGGTCGGGAGAGGTCGGGCGATAGTGCGCAGGATTGGAAAATGAATTTTAAGGGACACGGATTCGTGCAGGTGATGAAAAATAAAATACAGGAATCTGCTTTTCCATTAGCTCCGAAGACTCGAGCAGTCGTGAATGATGGATCGAAGAAAAGGAGAAAAAATTTTAAAAAAATTAGAAAAATGTTCGAGAGTGATTTCCCTTTCGAAATCGTACGTTTGATCGTGTATCATGAAACGACTATGAAGCTCGTTCTTATTAATTGACTAATTATGTATCGTAGGTAACGTGAGCGACGCGAGGAAGAATTATGGTCCCGAACGTTTGTCTCATCGTAAATGTTTGCATAATTGACGCTCTTACGAATTTATTTAATCCATACGAATGTTGTAATTGCATTGACAGTTATGATGGACAGTTAAATCATGATTTTTCGCGCACCCGAATTGACTGTTCTCAACGTTTATTTACTTTACCGACCGCGATAAAATCTGTTTGAGCGGGATTTTTGTCGATTATGGATCAGTGCCTTTGCCTTTGTTGTTTTTTATTTATTTTTTTACGTGATTTTACGCGATAAAGAAAGAAAGAAAAATAAACGATCTACATTGATATTTTTAAATTAGGACCATTGGGTATTGCGACGAGACTCGAACGAACGGACGAAAAGGACGGATACAGATTTAGAGGGAAAGAAGTTTTACGTGATTCTGCATTTTTGTTTAACGCGCACACGTCCATATATGTTATATACAGCGTTGGTTAAATATCGTGGATCAAACGAAAGAGCTCTCACCAAACAAACCCAAACAAACCCAAACGGCGTCGGTTAAATATCGTGGTTCAAACGAAAGAGCTCTCGCCTGGTCTCCTTAAAAGTTGGGACTGTTTCAGTGTTTCTTTTTTACACAAAAACGTTTAATAAATAAGCAATTCGATTAAAGTGAGTACCTATTTTAACGTACCTTCCATTTGCGATTTTGAAAAAAAAAAACTATTTTTTTTAGCATTTTTTTGAAGTATATGTATCTGAGAATATTTCCTGAAAATTTCAAGTTGATACGAACAAAATTGACTGAGATATGAGCGTTGAAAGAAAAAAAACCGTTGTGTAAACGAACGCCTAGTCTGCCATCTGGCGAGTTTTTCTTAAAATGGCATTTCTGAAGTCGGTGACCAAGATTACTCGAACACTAATGAACCGATCTTCTTGAAATTTTGCTGGCTTATTTTATACATAAAAATGTAGTCTTTGATGGTTTGATTTTTTTTTTCGAAAAAAAAATGGCCGTTTTATAGCCAAAAACGGCCGTTGTTTTCGTTAAAATCGAACTATTAACTTTGACTGTCCGCTATTTTGTGAAAAATGAATGTTTTTTAAAATCCTTCGATTAAAGACTAGTTTATACTTATATTCGACTAAATCCATCCGCATTTTTTTTTTTTCAGATGATCCACTTCGTCTCGATGTTGGTCACCGCAAACCGTGTATATAAAAACATTATTTCATCGACGGCTATTTGCCGCTAAACAATGTAATATTTTTCAATAAAAAAATTACTTAAAGTCCTTCAAGATGTGTTCTTTGAGATGGTATATTGATCGATTAAAAAAGTTTCGTAGTTTTCTTTAAAAAAATTCATGAAAAAGGCCATTATGCGATTGAAGTGGGGGTAATGTCTTCCAACGATAAACGGTGTTTATTTGCTTCGAGGAAACGTATCGTCACTAACCAAATTCTTTTATTACAGTAGATACCATGATTTATGATTATTGGCACTTTTTTCAATATTTTTTATGTCACACGAAATCTTATTTGCAACTTTGAAATCTTACTGTAAAAAAAAAGTACGATGAAAAAATGACTCCGTATTAAAAAACAAGGCGTTACAAAATTGTAACAAATTTTTGTGTTTTATTAAAAAAATATTGAAATAGTCATAACTTTTAAGGATATTAAGCGAAAGCTCTGGAACAGAAACATTTTTTACTGCAAATAACCTCAAATATTGTCCTGTTTCGTTTGATCCACCATTTTTTATCCACCCTGTATATGCATGATAATAAAAATTGTCCAGCAAATATCCATGTGTACGAGACAATAATGTCTCATCGATGGATGAATAAGCTCTCTTTTCTTTATCTCTCTCTCTCTCTCTCTCTCTTTCTCCATCTTCCTCTCTTCTTTTTTTTTGCATTCAAATTTCCATTCCTATACCACGATTTTTTTGTCCAATCAAAATCGCCTTGAATTCGCGTGCAGCGAATTTGAAATCGTCGCGACCCTGCAATTAACAGCGGATAGAATGTTTAAGTAGTTCATCGGAGGCGAAAATAATATTGAATGTATATATTTCAGAAAAGGTCAAACGAGTTATATATTTATATAGTTTTTTTCACTGCCCGCTTATCCAAAATCCTTGCACCGCCTTTTACCCCCTCCACTATGTCACGTTTCAATCTTCGTCGCAAAATCTTCGAATAAACGAAACCCGACGAAGTTATACTCTATTATTATAAAAAATTAAAAAAAATAATGATCCGGTTACTTTTCAGTCTCGGGAGACACGGAAACATCGAAATTATGGAAAACTAAACGAGATACATGCAGAAGCTACCTCGAAAAAACTGGCTCGCGATTACGGCTTTTAAATATATTTTAAGAAAACATCCTCATCAAAGTATATAAATCGTGAGATGTTCCTATTTGAATAATGTTTTCGATAATTCATTTTTGAACAATTATTAGTGGTTTCAATGGAACGTAAAAAGAATTTTGGGACTTTCAAAATGTTGTATTGTTCTCGTGCACTAATATGGCAAAATAACGTTATTAATGGTTATTAACGTTATTCACTTGTATGGTCGAAAAAAAAACGATCTTTTTATCTTCAGCTATTTCTTGAAGTTTGAGGTCTCCGGAATATCGGGTAAAAATGGCAAGTTAATATTTTGATAAATGAGCCAATTATAGCTGAAAAAGTTAAACATGGTTATTCATTCCCAAATTTTCAACGCTTTTTCGTCAAAACTTCGTTTTTTAAAACGGTACCCAAAATTTCTCAAAAACTAATAAACTGATTGCTTTGAAATTTTTTGTGATTATTCTATACACCATTATCTAGTATTTGTCATAAGATTTTTTTATTCCGTTACTTAGTTTTTTTTTTTATAGGTAAAATAAAAACTAATTTTTGTCCCAAAAATCACAATTTATGTTCAAACGTCGGCCATTTTGTCATAAATCGATATATTAAAAATCGGTTATGACAAGTGCTAGATTATGATATATAATTTAATAATCTTTTTGGTTTTTATTTTCTGACGATTTTTGAAAAAACGCCAGTGGGTACTGTAAACGCAGATTTTTTTACGACGCTCTAGATCATACAATATCCTTGTATGTTTTCGATATTTTTAAACGAGGAAAATTAATAATATTTCTGAATGTATATACTTTTACAAAATTAAAACTCCAATGCGAAGTTTCAAATAGTTCGTCTTGAAAAAATTCACAAGCGTGATCATTATTTCCGGCTGTTAGCTGTATATCACCCCTTAAATTCTATTGGTCTAACAAATAATTAATGAAAGATTAACATAATCCATTATAAAAAAAAAAATATCTCGAAAAAATAATAATTAAAAGAAAAAAAGAATTTCGCGCGCGCGTTTTGCTGGTTGAATTTTCGTGGTTGTGGATTATTTATTGAATCGTTGGAACGTCTTCAATGATCGTGATTCGAAAATTGAATTGAATGGGGATGCCGGTAGTCATTTGCCATGAAGGAGGGGGTTGATAGCTTCATATTAACGAAGTTTAAAAAAAATTAAGGAGCGATGGGGAAAACATATAGTACGCATGGTTATCATCAAGTATACATGGAATTAAGCTCGATAGGAATACACGCTCAGAAATCGCAACATCGTATTTCACACTACAATAACGTAGTATAACATACACTTACACAGGTAACAGCTTACATATAATATAGTCTCGTTCAAAAGCATTAGGTACCCCGTGTGTTTTTTATCCGATCAAAAATTAAAAATACCTCATGAAAACAAAAATTAAACCAATTTACCGAACAGCTATTTAAATAGACCAAAGTCAGCTTCACTTCGTTTTTTGTTAGGAAATTTGTAAATTAAATGTGAGGAAATTTGGGTTTGTTTGGGTTCACCCAAACAAACCCAAATTTCCTCCAATTTAATTTACCAAACAGCTATTTAAATAGAACAAAGTCAGCTTCACTTCGCTTTTTGATTTTTATTTTAACGTTTTTTTTTTGTAAGTAGTTCGTCATTTTCAAAATAAAGACTCTTCACGGTTTTCACACTTTACAAAATCGCACGCTGGAGTTTCAAAAAAATAGTCATTTCAATAATGATTCAGCGATAAGATTTTTGGAGAGAGCTTTAGTTTCGTTTTTCAAATTTTTTTGATAGGGCCGTTTCGTTATTATTTTTTTTTTTTTTTAACAGCAGGTTTCTGAAAAATCGACATCACGCCGCGTAATTTAAGAATTATACGGCCTGGAATATTTAGCTTACGGAAAAAAAACTTGTAATTTAATATTACGAAGGCAACAAACATTTATTGAATTTTTTCCCAAAATTTCGTTGCATCGCTATTTTTAGTTTTTAGTAGAAAATTGATTTCATGAATTTATTATTGTTAGTTTGAAATAAATATATTATAGAGGTAATATAAAAAGGAAAATTCTCACGTAATTAAATTTGTAATACATTAAAATGTAAATAAAATACATTAGTGAAATAGAAATTTCATCGTGAAAAACGTGTAAATATACGAATATCACTTTTAATATTATTTTTGAGTAAAACGAAATCGAGTGAACATTGTAAAATAATATTCATGTGTTAAAAATTTGAGAACGTACGTATCGTCCATTTGACAATTTATTACAACATTTTTGTTTCAAACTAATGTCTGTATAGTAAAAAGACAATTCGACAGTTATTAATAAAAACTAGTGATGCAATGAATTTTTCGAAAAAATCGAAAAAAAATATGTTGACTCCAAAAAAAAAATAAAATACAACTATTTAACCCTTGCACTAAATATTCGAAACCGCATAGTTATTAAGTTCCACTTTAAGTTCCATCGTATTTTCTGCTTTCTCAAAATTGGCAATTTTATCGAGAAAAATTTTAATAAATAGAACAAAAAATTGGATTAATTGATTCAAAAAGCGATACTAACGCTGAAGACGTACTTTTCTTGTAATTACACGACGAAATAACTATTATTAAAAATCCAGCAGGCGATTTTCCATTGTACGAAAAACCAGCATTTTTAATACTGGCTACAAATAAAATCGCATATATAAAAAAAGAACAATAAAGTTTGCGCTGTCGTTTTTAAAGCCACTAATAAGTTGGCTGGACGATTTTTTGTTTTCCGAGATATTCGATTTTTAGTTCGGATAGAAACAGTTTGGACATTGGGTCTAATACTTTTGGTCAAGACTGTACATAATAATACGTTGATACTCTACGAGATGGGCGTATTTGTCTTTAGTCGGCTTAGGTCATCGGACATTACGTATTTATTTACATTTACGTTTTATTTCGATTTCGCTTTTTGCAGATTGTATTTTCCATGGGCTACGTAATTGTTTTTCTCTTATCGTTTGCTATCTCTAATTACAGACTTAACATTAAAGATTAACAGCTACGAGCTACATTGACTTCGCACAGAAGGAGTCGTGAGGAACACTAGACACTGCATCAGTCCACACCTTGCATGGATCGACTCACTCGTCGCGTCTTAATCATTTTTTAAACGTTTACCGTTTTCCCTCGTAGTTTATTTTTTTTATATACACGTGAATGGTACCCATTTCCGGTCGCGGTTGCAAATTTAATAGTTCGAAATTTGGCACGCGACTATGAAACTGTGATAGAAACGTATTTAGTGAATTTTTTAGATCCGCGTTATCAACAAATTCGCTTATTAATTTGACATCGGTAAATTCAATCGTTGCGCTGATATATATATACAGGGTGACCGGAAATTCGACTTATTTCTTCAAAGGGGTTACAGTAGAGGTCATTTGCAACAAAAAACGTCCCATAAACTGGGGCTCGAAAATTGATGGTTATTGAGATATTGATGTTTTTATGTTTTCTGAAGAATTTCCTGACTTTCTGCCTAAAATAAAAAATTATGAAAATACTACGCTGTTATAAACAACGATTTGATACTTTTCTGAGAGACCAAGAGTTAGCGATGTACGCACAGTTCCATACATTTTTTTTAAGAAATATAGAAAGATTCAGGAGATAGATAAAAGAAATTCAGTTAAATTAAATACTTAAGGCTTTTTGATTTTCAGATTATGTAAAATTGGGATGCAAAATTTGTTTTTAAATAATCACGAACTCTTGGTCTCTCAGAAAAGTATCAAATCGTTGTTTATAATAGCGTATTTTTTCCATAATTTTTTATTTTAGGCAGAAAGTCAGGAAATTCTTCAGAAAACATAAAAACATCAATATCTCACTAACCATGAATTTTCGAGCCCCGGTTGATGGGACATTTTTTGTTGCAAATGACCTCTGCTATAACCCCTTTGAAGGAACAGGTCAAATTTTCGGTCACCCTGTATATATATTCTCGTTTTTATTTTTTATTCGTATAGAATTCAGACGAAAAAAATAATGTTTCAACGCGAACGATTAGCGAGAGATTTTTTTTGGGTTAAAAGAAATAAACGAATTTTTCAGAGTTTGCGTGAATCGTCGACGAGATTGTCTTTGGTCGTAAGACCGTCACGAGCCGTTCTCGATAAAAAATAGTCGAATAATTAAAACACATTTTATAATTTTTCGTTTTGATAATTCTTTCTTGTAATTTACTGCATACTTTGTCCTGTGTGTTGTTTGTTCATAATCGATATCGATATCGTACGAGACACTCGTATCTCGGTTTTCGAGTTTCTTCCTTCCTTAATCGTTAAACGCTAAACGGCCGTATCTCGGGCAACCTTCATCGAGATACACGAAAATACAAAATTTATATAGAGATTCCTTTATTATTCTCGTTTTTGTCCTTTTCCACGTTTTCCTTAAACAGTTTTTAGTTAACTCGTTTGCATTTTTATATGTTTTATACGCATGGCTTATACGCCTTCTATTTTTAGTATTTTCTTTTGTATGTAGGGTGCCAAGTTCACAAGCTCGATGGATTTAAGAATTGTATAAGAATACGAAAGATCGTCAACTGATACCCTCCTTGCCCTTCCTGACCTTATTCTACCTCGTGCCATTTTTCATAATTGTCAAAAAGTCTATTTTATTAAATAATCATTCATGTTCAACGTCTTCCTTCTTTCCTGTCTCTTCTTTCTCTTTGGTGTCGTTCCGGATCGTCCGGATGAAAACGGGACTTCAGATGACGATCGCGTGTGCATATTTACCGCTAAATCGTCGAGACGCTAGTAGATTAATCGTTTTGTTTTTTTTTTTCTTTTTTTGCAACTGCACCGAACAACTTTAGCGATTAAATCGTTTTGACGTCTACGTTGTGCTGGACGTATTTATCAATAATACGTTGCTAGGCCTGAATCGAGCGAACATTTGTTTTCTAAAAAAAAAAAAAAAAAAAAAAAAAAAAAAAAAAAAAGAAAAAACGGATTCTACTTCGGTGGTTCCTGGTTGTGTAACAGAAAAAATCACGTGGCAGATGTATCGATTTGGAAGGAGACGGCTGCTTTCTCTTCGCGTCACGACTCCTCGAAACGAATGAAACTCTGTACGAAAATATAGTCGAGTGATATTGTTTTTTTTAACCCTTTATAGACTCGTGTGACATTTCTGTAACAAACCTCAACAATCCCGCTAAAATGTATACTTGTAACGTATCACACCGAACATTTTAATACCAAATACAAATCATAGATGGCGGGACTAGTAGTTTTAGCAAGTTCAAATTTCGCGCGCCGGTGAAAGTGACGAGTCGAAACTCGTTGAAAGTTTGAATTTTATAAAAATATAATAAAAATGTGCAAAATTGTGGTTCTTTCGAAACGTATAGGTAAATGAATGATTTTGTTCATATATTTTATTGTAGTTTCACTCAACGTTGCGGTAACGTTACACTCCCTAAAATGCCAAATAAATAAAAAATAATAAATATTTTTGAATTTTTGAGAAATACGTGTTTTTTTATTTGTTCAAACCTATCATATTCCGAAGTAATTAAAAATTTTATGATCTTGAGCTACAAAGGGTTAAGATAATATCGGAACGTGCGGAATTCACGAATAATTTGGGGGAAAAAATTTGACAAGGATGTAAATATATGAGGCAATATCCCATTCGTCTCCAATATTGAATCGCCTTTATCTCCCGAAACAGTCCCCATTTTTGAAGGTCTTGAGGTTACAGTGGAAGAAAAAGTTGAAATTCGGAAGGTGCAATAGTTCGGCATGATTAAAATTAAGGTAGGATACGATTGAGAGTTCGCAGTCCCAAAAAGACATCGAAGAGAAAAAAGTCAGGTAGTACAAAGAGAAGAAAGATGCGAAGAAGGAAGAGCGATTGACGTTTTACGAACGATCGTTGATGGTAAGATAGAAAAATAATCTGCGATACGACCAGATTACGGGTCGTTTGCTAACCCAGGTGGAGTTGGATTATGACGTGCGAATGATGAAAAGCGACCATAAGATCCTTGGTTCGCGAACCTACCAAAATTGACATCATTTTTCGTTAAGTCATTAACGCGTTGCGCTATCTTTGATAAATTCTTTAATCTATGAAGCCTCGTTGACGAACGCTGCTTTCAGCACTCGTAAATCTCAACGGCCGTTGCTCGTGCAGAACCTCGATTATCTGGACTTCTACTATCCGACCGTGTTGATCATCATTTGGACCGTTACTTGGATCATTCGTACCTTCTATTATGCAAGCCGTGACGTAACTGTTAAAATTTCATTTATACCGATATGACGGTGAACCCAAACAAACCCAAACAAACCCAAACAACCCAAACAAACCCAGACAGACCTAAAGAAACTCAAACAAACAAACTACTATGTGCTTGTACGTGTCCGTTGAACATCAGTTCCGGAAAACGCGCGAAGCTTCGAATGACTCGAAATTTTTCGTAAGGTAGCTGACCCGTACAAGGCCCAGTGCTTCATACAGCCGACGTTTGAACGGGGGAGCCTGCTTTAGAGGCTTCAAAAAAATCGATTTTTTTGGGGATTTTTTTTGGGAAGGAAAGAAATATCCGATTGAAACGAAACTTTCAGGGTTTATTGTTAGATATTTCAACAGTCTTCTCAAATTTTTTCATTAAGATATATGTCATATTATGCTTGGTACAAGCATTTCGCTGAGGCGCCTCGAGTATGCATTTGTCGGCGGAAATTAAACGTCCTATCGGAACGAGACAAAATGCATTGTATTCGGAATTAAATTCTCTTCCAGTTGAACCTAAACAACCTTAAGAAACTTAAGGTTACAAACTTTTTTTCCAAATAAATGAATTTTTTTTTTTCAATTTGTGAAAAATTGTTGATTTTTTCACTTTTTATTGCATTTTCTTGGTTTATCCTATTGAGAAATAAAAATTTTTAGGAATTCTTTGCTTCAGATGGAAATTGCGACCTGCATCTTTCCCGCTGCACGACAAATGCATACTCGAGGCGCCTCGGTGAAATGCTTGTACCAAGCATAATATTTTCTTTCCTTCTCAAAAAAAATCCTCGAAAAAATCGATTTTTTTTGAAGCTTCTAAAGCAGGCTCCCCCCTTAAATATCCAAAACTACAAATTCAAACTTTGAATCGTCGGAATTGCCACAGCAACCGCTGCGCTGTGGCGAACCCAAACAAATTTATGGTTGATAGATCGCACGTATTTTAAATATTACTTAGTAAATCTTCATTCTAACTATATGCAGTGGTTTATCAGCACTATACACGTTGTTGCCAAAATTTAAGTTGGAAATTAAAGATTATATATTTTTTTCACTTTTTTTTGTACGAAGTTACAACGGGTATAGCCTTATTAGGAACAGTGATCCGAACAAGGCCTAGAAGACGCTTTTTTGTTAAAAGCGTATAGTTAATAATAAACATTGTTTTCTGAACCAAAATTATTCTTATTACCTTCATTATTGAATAAATGATCAAATACACATTTTTGCTGTATTTCAATTTTCCTAGTTTTGTTTGTACTAAAAAACAAATAAGGTGGGCCTTACGTGGGTCAAGTACCTTACGTTTACTAAGTCTTTCGTACTAGTTTCGTAATAACAATATACGCGTGTCCAATAAATTATGCCTCTGCTTCTCCTTAACCCTTTTATAGACTATTTTAGATAATTCAAATCAATGTCAAATCAATGTCATTGTAACGTACCACACCGAACATTTTAATACCAAATACAAATCATAGATGGCGGGACTAGTAACTTCAGCAAATTCAAATTTCGTGTGCCGGTGAAAGTGACGAGTCGAAACTCGTTGAAAGTTTTAATTTTATAAAAATATAATAAAAGTGTGTAAAATTGTAGTTCTTTCGTCAAAACCTATAGGTAAGTGAATTATTTTGTTTATATATTGTTAGCAAAGCACATTTTTTCTTTTAGTTTCACTCAATGTTGCAGTAATTTTACACTGCCTAAAATGCCAAATAAATAAAAAATAATAAATATTTTTGAATTTTTTAGAAATACGTGTTTTTTTTATTTGTTTAAACTTATCATATTCCAAAGTAATTAAAAATTTTATGATCTTGGGCTACAAAGGGTTAAGTGATGAAGCGATTTTACTGTTAAATATCTTTTACCGAAAAAAAGGCAAATATTGAATGACCATTTTTTTATTTAAATATCATCAATAAGTTGATGATCTTTCAAATATATATTATAAATACATAACCAAAGAAAATCTGTTTTCCTTTTTTTTTTCATACGGAGTATGTACCCACGTAGCTTATATATTTCAATAATCCAAACATTCCATTATCCAAACTAGACTCGTCTCGGATACGTTCGAATAATCGAGGCTCTCCCGTATTTTAAAAACATTGAAAAAAGTCGAAAAATATTAATGGGCCTTTCTTGAAACTAAATAAAAAAAGAAATGTTCCGTTTCGAAGAGAAGAAATATTTTCTTCCGACGTACATCGACGTGCGGACATTTTTACATTACGAGATACTTTGCTTCCGACTGGAACGCCCCCCCCGAAATACAAAAATAATCGTCAGTTATTTTACAGGATATAAGAGGGTTAGTAAAAAAAGGTAAAAAGAAGGTGATCAATGGATCGCGAATATGTTGCTAAAAAAAGAAGGAACCAGTGATTAGGATTGAATTCTACTTATTATCCCTATCATAAAGCGACTCTATCGATAATAATTTTTTTCTTCAAATAAGTAATATTGAACACCAATACTCATCGAGTTACCGTAAGCAATATCAATTATTCGAATAGTTTCCATTTCGAGTATTAGCTACTTTTTGAGGTTATACGATTTTTTAGTTTTTTTTGCAAGATCGTTTATTTTTATATTCCTCAACGGTTAGTTGAGTCATAACTCCGATATTTATTTTCATGAGAGGTGTTTGCGACGAATGTAAAAGAACATTGAACGAGCTTCCCCTTAATGTCTCCAAAGCTTTTATCTCCGTCTATCTTTATCACGTCGAGGCACTAAAAACATCGATACTGCTTCGGTCAATAGCTTATAGTTATACTAATTAATGATTAATGATATGTGATTTGAGGAAAGTGTGCGTGTCCGTGCATGGTGATTAGGGTGCTCCTTATTTTTCGTAATTTAGAATTTCAGTGTTTGCACCGGTTTAAAAGGTTGCTAATGTTTATTTTTAAAAATACGTACAAAGCGCAGTTTGTGAGTTCATTTTAAAGGGTGCCTCGAAAGGGAAGTATTTTTCTATTTTATTAAGACGGGCGTATGTACCAGTTGTGGTAAATTTTTTTTGTCTGATTTAATATGGCTCCAAATAATGTGAAACTTACCGCGTGTCTTTGCTGTAGTTATGGGTACTTAAGAAAAAAATACAAATTTTCTAGCGACACAAGTTTTGTAAAAACGGCTAATATCAATAATTGTTCGAAGAGCGTGAAAAAAAGAAATAAATGACGAGGTTACCAGAAGAAAAATAATTAATTTTTATTAATTGGAGCACTGTTTTTTTATTGAGTAGTAATTTGATAAAAATTATTATTCCTTTTTTTTGTAGCGGTGGAATTTATTTATTTCTTCTTTCAAGCTCTTTGAACAATTCTTGATGTTTGGGTTTGTTTGGGTTAAGAATAAATAACAAGGTTACTAGAAAAAAAATAATTAAGTTTTATCAATTGGAGCACTGTTTTTTTTATTGCGTTATAATTTGATAAACATTATTATTCTTTTTATTTGTAACGGTGGAATTTATTTATTTCTTTTTTCAAGCTTTTCGAACAGTTCTTGATGTTTGGGCTTGTTTGGGTTTATTTGGGTTAACAATAAATAACAAAGTTACCAGAAAAAAATAAATTAATTTTTATCAATTGTAGCACTGTTTTTTTATTGCGTAATAATTTGATAAAAATTATTATTCCTTTTTTTTTGTAACGATGGAATTTATTTATTTCTTTTTTCAAGTTTTTCGAACAATTCTTGATGTTAGCCAAGGGATTCGTACAAAACTTGTGTCCTTGGAAAACTCATTTTTTTTCGAAGTACCTATAACTATAATAAAGACCCTCAGCAGGTTTCACTTTTTTTGGAGGAATATTAAATCAGACGAAAAAAATTAACCTCAACTGGTCCATACGCCCATGTTAATTAAATGGAAAAATTCACCCCATTGGGGGCACCCTTTAAAATTAACACACAGAGTGCGCCTTATACGTACTTTTTAAAATACACATTAATAACCTTTTTGGCCAATGCGAGGAGTAAAATTCGAAATGACCAAAAATAAGGAGGACCCTAACGGTGATAGTATTAACAATGACAGTTCTTTCGCTTTTCTATTTTCAGTATAATTCTCCTAAATACTAAGTATACCCGTTTCAATGAAACTAAAAAAAAAAAGATCAACCATCCGCAATGTATTTTTAATTTCCGTCCGAGGGGTTCTAAAACTATACGATGTATCGCGGAATTTTCAAAAAATATTTTACTCTTTTTTTTTTAACGTGTTGTGCCACTTTCGTGTTTTTCCTCGATACGGATATTGAGCTGTTTCGCTGCATAAGCGCGAATGCCGTTCCTTTAACGTAACGCTTCCAAGCTGAAAAACCGAAATGCTGATTTTTACCTCCGGACTGACGGTTCCATTTTCATTACTTCCAAGTTGGTTTTTTATTTTTTTCGTTCTGTACGGTCACTATACACTGGTGTATATCTTTTGGTGAGCTCGTCGCGACATCAGTCTCGAAAGATCGATCAGCATTTTGACATTTGCGTTTGCGTAGGAAAAAAAAAAATAAAAATAACAGTGTCCCGAAAAAACGTAGTATCGTTTTAGCTACTAGAAGTAATTACTTAATTAATTCATACACCGATTCGTAGTTCCTAATTATTTTTCATTTACGCCTGTATAATTGCATTTACATATGTGTGTGTCTGTGTTTGTGTATATATTTATCTTCGTCTCAGCAATTAATTGTTTATTATCAATATGTATCGTGTACGTATAGGTGATATGTACCAAATGGAAGATTCACGTTGGACGCGTCTCGTGCGATTCGTCTGATTCGTCTGATTCGCTGATATTTTCCCCTCCTTAACACCACTTCGATGTTTCGTCCGTATTTAAGTTTCTCTACCTATCACGCATTCGTTATTTGACTCGATCGATTTTTAATCACCCAAGCTTCGAAGCTGATTTTATTCATGAGATTCTCACTTCGATGGGTGAACGATGCAGCAAAGATATACACGGTTTCGTTTATATTTGACTCGTTCAATTTTCAAAGTCTTTTCATTCCAGGGACGAATTTTCACGTCCCACAAATACGATGATAATCTTTACTATTATTCATATATATTTATATGCGTGTCTTTTTTTCTCGTGTTGTCAATTTTTTTTTTTTTTTTTAGATTTTATATTTATTTATGTTAGGCATCCGTTAAAAATATTTTCTCACCGCGTATGTCGCCCATTATTCGCAGGGATACATCGTGACGTAGCTTATACGTCACGTACATTTTATACATATTCAAAAAATGCCTTGCACAGTGCCATTTTTAGCCTTAGCCTTTTATTTAATATTTTTTCTTATTTTTTTTTTCGCCATTCTGTTTTTCGCTCGAATTAATTGATTAGTTTTCAGTTTGTTTATCGATACTCTCTACTGCTGCCGATTATCTTCGCACACGAGCTCCCCTCTAGGAATATTTTTTCTACGTTATATGGTGTTTTTGTTTTGCCATATATCCACTAGAATTCGGAATGTCTTTTTGTAAATAAAACTTCTCGATTTTACGTTCAACGTTTACCGTTAAAGACGATGATTAATCTTCGTTCCGTTATCTTTCTTTGCTCTCCTTTGCTGCCCCTTAAATTCAGGCGGTTTGCTTAATTGCTGGTCGAGAATAAAATATTTCTATTAATCGCGAAACAAAATTGGAAGTATCGTAACCACCGTTCTCTCCACCTCTGATTTCTTATAATTGTACTGTTTCGGTTCTTCCACTGATCTCGAATTCATCTCAAATAGGCTATCTGTGATAAATTCATAAACGTCGATTAGTGGCGCCACGTATCAAAATTTGACTGATTTATTACGGACTGCCTTTTTTTTTTTACGAATCAAAGATCGATACGATTTTGGATTTGTATGTTGGTTCCTTTTTCCAAGAAGACATTTTTAAAGGCGCGAATTGTATAATTGTTTTTTTTTTTTTCTTTTTTTTCAAATCGCTTGGTCTCGAATATCGAATCGTAATACACGTGGAGTCGCTTCATGGTTAAAACGTGGCAAACGTACCTTCCTCTTCCTCCGTCACTCTTTCTAGCATCTTGATTTTAAAATCAATTAATCGTCACTCGACCTCACTTACTCAACAATTAAGCGGCCAGTTCGAGCGTTTTTTCTCGCACTCCGTCACTTTCTCGGTCCAACTTGCTATCTTTTTTTTTTTATTTATTTTTCTCTCCTCCCGGCCGTTCTGATCGATTACAGAAGTGCGTTTTTAATATACTGACACGGCTGCCGAAGAACGAGATCACGACTCTGAGATGCGTGAAAGAAATAGTTTTCGAGAATCACTCTGGACATACGTCTTAACGATACGGAATTATTCTTGCCTAGATGATCTCGGTGAATACGAAGATCGGAAGTATGAGAGCTCCCAGAGCACTGCGAAGATCTTTCGCTCCTGCCGAAACGCTCGATGCAACTGCACTATTGCAGGCTTCCGGTGCTGGATCTGAAATTAAAGATACATCAATTTTTTGCTGGAGAATAACAATTATCACTTATGGGAGTAGATATATTGCGCGAAGTAAAAAGTTCTGAGAGTTTTCCTTATTAGCGAGCCATATCTCTCGCGAGGTACCGTTATCCTTCAAAAAAGGTCTTTGACAGTTGTGTGTTTGGTAAAGCCAACCGTGTATTGCGGCGATCTAAAATAAAGATAAGGAAGAGAAAGTTCGATAAATTCTTCAGTACCACTGTGACCAAGATGAAAAGACGGAGCAGGCGACCAAAAAAAAGTGCTGTTCATGGACCCAATACAGTATCGAATGCAACAGCAAAGCGGTGTTTCCAACGATTCCGTTCTGACAATAGCGACATCGTAGATGAGGAGCCTGGTAGGCCAATTGTCGAAAATGTTGATAAAATCATGGAAATCATCAAATTTTTCGAATGTTTCCAAACGGTGTTCCAGCTAATCTTTGGTTCTATTGCCCAAGAATCAAAGATTAGCTAGAAGACCATTTGGAAATATCCGTATAAAGCTGGCGTCAAAAAGGAGCTCGATGTACGGGTGCTTCTAGCGATGTAAACTTGGTCACACACGAGAACAACAGTCGTGCCTGATTGTGGACAAATTCGCAGTCAGCCGGCTCAAACGATCACCAAACTCGAATTAACGGCCTACAACGTTTTGCTATGTGTGTGGTGGGATTGTAAAGGGTGCATCGAGTATGAGCTGCACCCATCGGACCAAACGCTCGATTCGGACCTCTACTGTCAACAACTAACCAGATTGAACCATTCGATCGACCAGAAGAGGCCAGAATTAGCCAATTGGAAGGTTTGAGAGGCTCATCGAGACAACGATAGAACGTACACATCTCTAACGACCCGCTAGAAGCTTCGAGAGCCCGGATAGGTTGTTTGGATTTGCTTAGTCTGGGTTTGGGTTTGGGTTTGGGTTGCTTGTTTGTTTGGTCACACCCCCATAACTTATGGTATTAATGGAAAAAGTCAGCCTCCCCTGATGAAATATCAATAGTCGTGACCAACGGAATCATTGGAAATACTGCATTGCTTTTTCACTTTGATCGTAATGGGATTGGAGAATTTATCGCGTTTTCTCTTTTTGGCTGGCTTTTCGGAGTGAGCATTATAAGTATTGCGCGGGATTCAGTGACACGTTTAGGAAAAATGTGAATTGCTTGTAGTAAACAAAAATATAGATCCTTACCAAATTTGTTTTTTTTTTTTAATTTTTCCAGTAAACATGTTCCAATAATCACCATTATTTTAGTTTATAATAAATTAAAAATGTATTTCATAAGATATTCAAGAATTCGTTACGATTATAAATCAAAAATTCACCGAAAACACAGTGGCGGAATAAATCCGTTTGATTATCAGCTGGTCAAGAATTTTCTATTGTTAATTTAATTTATTTTTGTTTTCATAAAATATTTTATCTTATTAAAAACTGAATTTCTACTAGAAAAAGATTTCCATTCTTTCACGTGACTATAACCCACTTTTTTCGGCTCGGGGATAAAGAAGGGCAACATTTACCTTTTTTCTACTAGCTTTTAGCAGTATCGCAAATTCAGTTTACACCGTAGTGTTTTTTTTGCATATCAATAAACATTAGATAGAAAAACGATCAAGAATCAGGTGAATGGACAATATGAAAAACAATAATATCGTGGCTGGTAACGACAGCAGGAAAACTCAAATGATCGAAGATTGAAAGAGAAATGGTACGGCGAACGAGAATGAAGTGTATGGCCCGGGCCGGGGGAAGGGGGGGGGGGACGCGTGGATGGAACAGTTTGAAGTGGACAAAAATTAAAGATGGTAGAAAAGATTTGGGAAAAGAAGCCGATGGGGCAAAATAATATAACGCAATAAGCCCAGCAGGCTACTGGTTATTTCCGTCATCTATTCAGCTGGCGTCTTGGTAGTAAGAGATGACGATACTCCCTACCCAACTTTCCGATAAAATTGGATGAAAGTACAAACGATTGTAATATGCCTGATTAATACGGAAAAAAGTACAAACGTATGTTATATGCCTGCTTAGTACGAAAAAATCTAGGGTAGTCAAGATAATGAATGATTAAATTGGATACCACGTACAAAAGGTACATAGGTTATGTTATTTCCACATTATCTGGATTACGACAGTAAATATCCAGGCTCAAACAGCAGCAAAGTGGCTTGAGCAAATTGATATTCGTATTGTAGCGTCGATGTTGATGGTACGAACCTGGAATGCCTTCCAGTCGTGGGAAAAACTCGTTCCAGAATGTGCAGGAGGTCATACGTGGTCCTCTCCCGAGACCATGCATCTCAGCATTGAATATATAAAACTGAGGTTCGTTTCTCGTATATGGCGGCCACTCATCACCCTCCGTTGGTTTTCTACAACAGAAATAAAAAGAGCTTATGTTTTTTCGGTATCCGGTTCAACGATCGATACAGTGAAACGTGATACGGACCCAGATTTTGCAGATTGCAATGTAAGTTTTTAAATCACTGTTTCTTTGTTGTAATTTCAATTCCCATTATATTTACAAATATGTTTTCATTGAGGAATGAGATTCTAACGATAAAATAAATAAATCGTATTTTACTGTCGTGACAAATATAAGTGTATAAATTTCACTTTGTTCGAAAAATGTATCTCTTTATCCGAACAATTCCAAAATCAACAAACAATCAAATAAATGAGAAATGTATAAGAAGAATCCAGGAAAATTTGTAACACGATTGTTTTATATTAAAACCCGGTGTTGCTATGATGACATACGTTGATAAATCGTGACGACTCTGAAAATGTCTTTTGAGATGGATAAATGGAAAATTAAGTAAAATACACGAGTGTCCAAATTCGAGGAAGTTAAGTATCAACTGAATCGCGTGTTTAATGCAAGTAGGTATCAGCCTCAGTCAGACTGCTAACAGAGTGACGGCTCTCCCGCTACGGTCATTAAATCCGTAGCGGGAGAGACCACAAGTAGAATGGATTATTTAGGTGAGACTATTACATGGTGGCTACACCTGCTGCAACAAACTTTACTTTATAATATTCTGAGTGTGGACGACACGTGAAGCTTCTCGTCAACAATCTTCGACCCACGATCATTTATACGTAACGTAAACTACTCAGCATCCACGAAATCATAAAGACATCCGGTCTATTTCTTCGTAACTCCGTATATAATAATTTAGATAAAAAATCGTTATGGTTATAAAGTTACGAGATGTAAACTCGGCCATGTTTAGATCTCGGGCCTCGAACTCGCGGCACCACCAATGATGCGATCCGTTCACACAAAGAACTAACAAAGCCGACTGTTCGAACCAAAGCTATGTGCGCCGAGTGGTATTTCTTTGCGACCAATCATATTAACCAATTTTTATCGGCAGGCCCTACTGACCAATCCCTAAAGAACTGCATCACCACATTTCCATCTCTCTATGGTTCTTTTCCCGCAAATAATTAATTTGATTGCGGGAGAAAAACCCTCCTAATTTGCTGTTTGGAAAAGACTTCCTTCCGCAAATTAGTATTCCGACAGAATACGTAGCAATCAAATCTACGTCTCCCGACGTACATCAGCGAATCCAAATTATTGGTCTTTCATTAAACTTCACATTCTTTCGTCGATTATATTCGACTCCGGTACCAGCGAGCGCATCAGGGCACCAGCGAATGCCCTTGTTTACACGAGCGACAACCGAACTCTTGCTAGTGTCATTCGATCCGTAATTAGCGTATACGTCCACACAACTATCGACACAACTGATAAATGCAAGCTTCAGGTAATTTTCTTTTACATACATATCGGTAAATACATGTCAATGACTGTTTAAAATAATTTTTTTGAAGCGATTAATTTTAAAATGCCGGCTGTGCAACGTTTTTGCGATGACGTCTCCGTTTTTTCAGGATTCACGGCTGGAGTAACAGCTCCTGTAATTTTTTAATCATAATGAGCCAAAGCATTTTTTTCGATTATATATAATAACTGCTATAGAAGTATGTGGGATTTTTGACTCACTTTTAAAGGTGAAAGTTAAAAAATTTGCCTAAAAAATTGTCAAGGAATTGTTAATAACAAATAAATTATGCAATATAAAAAAGTATCCTACGTACTTCCATAGACAATGTATTTTTCAGAATATATTCAAAGTTTTATCTGTATCGGTTGAAAACCGTCTGAGTTATGAGTTTGGCCAACTTAAAAAGTGCAGTTTTGAGATAAACGCGTTGGAAGTTTTGAGTTTTTTCGCTGCGGACCAGCCGGCCTTGTGCTGAAATTCGAAAACCGAGTACCCAGAGATTTTTCCCAGCCATAATATTTTGGGTCGTTATTTTTGAGGTCGTAGGTAACCATTCATATAAAATAAACAAACTCATTTTTATAACACAAACGAAAATCGAATTTTCGAAAATCTAGGGTGGCCTAAGGTCTTCAGATAACCTTTAGAATGTTATTGTACTCTTGAGGCATACCGATAGTAACTGCACTGTAATAATCAATCACCAGTAGGATGAGAGTCGAAATCAGTTTGATTCGTAGATGTTGCGGTAGGAAGCTTCGGTAAACCTTTAGCTGGTGAAGTCAAGTGTTAACAGTTTTGGCGATATTTCCAGTTGAGAACATCATCGATCAATATGCCTAGGAGCTTGACCAGACTGCTGTTGTTTCCAATAGCTTGAACATCTTGTATGCGGGTAATCGCTGCTTTATCCAGAGTACGGATGTATAGTCTGCTTCCGATGACGATGGCCTACGTTTTTGCAGCATTTAGGGTAAGTCCATTGAGCTTTGCCCAAATTCTGATGAGTAGGCGTCATTACTGAATTTCGGAATATTCGGCCGGAATATTGATTTTCGTCCTTGTTCTAGTTGGGAGATGGAACAACGACGAAGGATTTGGAGATCGTTGATGTAAAAGTTGTACTTGCATGTAGCCAAGGCAAACTGTAAGTCCAGCACGTAGAACAGTAGAGGGCCAACCACTAACCCTTGCCTGCTTTGACAACGTCCCAACATGACCTACTGCCCTGAGGATCTAGAACACCTTGAAACCTCGAGCTCAGATAGCTTTCAACCCATTTGAGTCCTGATGATGAAAATTTACACTGTAAAAAATATCTATATGAAAATTAATATACTTGTATAGGAAGTTCGTACGCGGATACCGCTTATGAAATTTCAGATACGATTTTGAAAACAAAAAACAGGTGATTTTTTAAATTAAAGTGTAGCACCGTAATGTTAACATACTTTGGGTTTGAACAATAATGCACGTGTAACGAAATTGGACGTCTAAAAAAATTACTTCACAGACGTAGGAAGTGAATTCTTATCTTGTATTTCATTGGCCACTCTCATTTTTATGTATTATTACGGTCACTCTCTTTTTATTAATATTTCCTTTACCCTGTGTTCCTTTCTGTTTTTCCTCTACCTTGCAGGCGCAGCCGACTTACCCCCTCTGTACCGTATTCGCCATGCCATTTCTGACACGAGCATAGAAGAAACTGGAGTAACCTATTATCGGTACAGCCGGTCCCTAAGTTTACCTCCCAGTTGCGGAACGAGTTTCATCGAAAAATTCTGAAAAAAAATCTCGGCTGCTGTCGGGGTTTAAACCCGGGACCTCACGATTCGCAATAGAGGAATAAGGCGGTTCCGGAAGCAAGAACTCTGCCGTACCCACAGAAGGCGGTAATGTAGATGTCTGCATTGCCGACCGTTGTTTAGTCGGCTTGAATTGGAGTTTGCCTGACCGACGGGTGGTACGGCCCCGGAGGGGTCAGGTGGATCCACCCCACTCTTCTGCAGGTACGGAGGGCCCAAGTGGGTCCAATCTTCTGCTGGTGCGGGGTGGGGGGTGGCTTGATGGATGCGCTTCAGAGGGCTTGAAAGTTTCTGGATGCTGCGCCTGACAAAGAGCTCCCCCGTATTGAACTCACAATGTCGAAGAGCCGGAAAATTACAGGTCAAGACTGACGTGGTCGTTATTGAGACAAAAGCGATCCACAAAACAGAGGGTCGATTTTTGCATCCAGCACACCGTCGCGACACGCTGGCGCTGCGAGCGGCTTTATCGAGTTACAGCGCGGTGAGAAGGTTTTTACTTTTATGAGTCATAATTTATCGATTGCGATCGAACATGGGAAAGGGAGGGCTGCGTCCGAGAATGTTTATGTTTTGATTGTCGAGCGTGCACGCTCGTGGATGCTGGACAAAGAGCTCTCGATGCCTCCCAAATACGATATGGCTAAACTCGCCATGGGGAGGAGATGGGAGATTACGTTAGTATTGCATCAATCACCGTCATAACGGAGATTTAAAAAATTCTCAGCACAAGGTTGCCGATGGTCAGCGTCAAAACTTTTGTTCCTCCGCTGATTCAAATGTTCCAAAAAGCGTTCAACGACAGTGTACGCTGTATGCTGATCGGTATGGAGCAATAGGTGGCTCAAGGAATAGACGCATTCTGGAGGCTGCGACAATGGCTTTGCTTTTGACTCAAAGTATCGTCTTCATCCAATATTGCTTGCAATTCGGCGTCCTCAAACTTTATTGGTGGTCTTCCACGTTCTTCATTTCTCACATCAAAATTATTAGGATGGTCGAGGGATTTATGGAAATAAATATAATATTCCTTGGAAAATATTCGGCTCATATTTATTAACTTGGAGTGGTACATCACACGCGCAGGAGTCTTTACTTAAAAATTAGCTTGATCGCTGTTGTTTTTGCTGCTCTGTTGTTATTGGCACTTCTCTCTTGTTATTCTCACGGCAACTAAAAAGTCTCACAAAATCATTATTTCTGAACCATTGAAATCATCTTTTGCATGTTGCGTCTGATAGAGCGCGATCACTATATGCCTCGACAAGCATTCGATGCGGCTCTGCAGCACTTTTCTTCAATTGAAAGCAAAAAATTCAATTTTTTGCTTAAATGATTTGCTTCCCGCAAATCATCACTTTCTGGTACAAAATACGACATTTTTAACACGATGAAAAAATATGATGTGTTTATTCAATGACTTGATACATACTAAATATGTTTAACAGATGTTATACCAACCTAACAAAAAAAAAAGTTACGGCGCGTTCCCAAAATGTTCCCTATTGACACATTTGTATCTTAACGCTCACTTCATACCGGTACACATGGCATGTGCCCATGACCCCTCAGGACGTGACATAAAAATATAGCTAAAGAAGTTCTGGTATCACACCCCACGAAAATCACACAAAATCGTACCGAAAAATTCTGCGTTCTATATTGGCGTCGTGATGGAAATGCTGTCAAATAAAAAGCGGGGTTAATATCACGACTCGGAGGGTAGAAGAGCCGCGTAGCTACATTCAAATCACGCATTTTGGAACCTCAAATATTTGATCCTGTCAAGTATTTGACAGAATCAAATGACAGTGGGTCCACCCCCAAGTTTATTTTCATTAACCATAGAAAACTCAGCGTTCCACGCCGCAAACTCCGCGGTCGTAAACCTCTAATGTCACGATTGTGTGTTTTGCACCCGTCAAATTTTTTTTCAAGATTTATTTGAACGTCAATATTACTATGTAATTAAATTCATCGCACTATACGCCGTTAATACAGTGTAAGCAAGTAAGTGTACGAAGAAAAAAATTAATTTCGTCAAAGTGACATCGACTGAGATTCATACTATGACATTTGTTTCTAGGGCAATACTCTAATAGAGACTATAAAAAAAGCAATGGCAGTTTTAACCCTTAATTAAGCGCATGGGGTCAGGGTAGCTTGGAATTGGCATAAAGCATTGGCACATGCGCCCAATTAAGGGTTGATTCTAAATAAACGGAATGAAGTTGCCTACGATTTACCCCCCGCTCCAAGTTCGCTAACAATACTAGCCGCTGTAGTAGATCTTAATCGATGTCCTTCGGTATAGTTTCCCCGTTCGTTGTGCTGGTTTTGGCGTATGTCCATATTGTATTTTTTCTGCGGTTCTTTTAGCATTTTACTAGGGTGTAATGTGGGCCCGAGTACTTTACACCACGACGTAATGTCGAGACGCTAAAGTAGGCTAGGGAAAATCAGTTTCAGAAAGAGTAAGGGTAATCTTTCTCGCGCAAGAGTGATGGGCAGGGACTTTGGCGCAGAGAGTCACGTGAGAGAGACGGCTGATTAGAATTTCGATCCGTGATAATTTAAGTTGCCGTACTGTTTCGGGCGCCGTTACTCCACGAGTTAAGTCGAATCGGTTTTCTTTTTATTTCTCCACGTGGAGGGTGGAGGGCTTTTTATCGCTCCACACATTTAGACAAGGGCGAGCGCTGACCCTTTGTGTAAATGTGTCAGGTGTGACAGTAAATTAATTCTACCCGGCCAATTTTATCGTCCATCCACGAGATCAATACGCTGTGCAGTGATTTTTGTGGCAAGTCGCGTCGATAGGGAAACCTGCGCGTCTTTTGTATTCGTGTTGCGATGAAGAAAATAGTTTTTATCGCGTGTATCGTTGGGCAAAGAAACAAAGGGAGAGAAAGAGAGAAATTTGATTTGATTGGAATGATTTATTTTTCCCTAGCAAGCGATGGGTCAATAATATACATGGTAAATCGGTGAGTCATGGTTAGTATTAATTAAAAATTTATTATAATTACTGATATGTGTTACAGTATTGTTAAATGAATGATAATTATACATCTTGCTAAGTAAAAAATCAGAAACTGAATTTGACGCACGCTGGAGATGTACAATAACATTTTCTAACTAATTCGGCATCTAAGATAGTTGTAGCTATTCGAAGAGTAAGCATTTATACAGTTCTTAAGAAAACACACCCGTTATATTATGAGGCAAAGAATGCGAAAACTAGGCCGCAGTCAGGGGCAAAGACGCCGGCGCATGGCAGCCGTTCTGTGGAATGGTATCGTAGGGGTTGGAAATCTACTAGAGGTTCGAATCGAAGAACCAGCGAGGAGGAGAAGCTCACGAAGATAGAACGAAGCTTTCTAAGTATTCGGTCCGAGCCTGTTGCTTGGTCGGAATACGAAAAACGATTGTAGCGCGAGAACTGGACCAAAGCGAAATATTTTGGGCGACCTTTCATTACATATCTACGTTATTTATTGTAAAAAATGGGATATTCTATGTGTTGTGTAATTGGATGTAAAAATACGGTTAGAAACGGTTTACAAATTTGACCGATTTTACTACACGACAAACTTCTTCTGTTTAACCGCTAAATATCTATATCCATATTATTAGTAAGTTCCTTACATGAAATTACAACTAAGACAATCGGGAATAAATTATTCGATCAGGTATCGGGCGAATGCTCGGTACTCGCGTGGAAACCAATTAAGTAGGGGAAAGTAGTACGAGTTGATCCCTTGGGGTAAGATGATTCTTTGTAATTGCGCTGAAACCACTAACGCCATCTAGTTTATTTCACTGCCAAA
>JAPYZI010004052.1:0-20643 GCA_030523105.1 Ophioninae sp. A BG-2022a
ACCATCGATTTTTGCAAATTTTTCCATACATACCCCTTTGCGTTTTTTTTAGCGATTTTTCAAGTGGAGATTCCGAGAAAACTATAAGAGATATCGATATGAATCCAACGCCATTATTTAAGTCAGGCAAAAACCTTTTCCAAACTCCCCTATTGAATCTCCATAGCCCACGAGAAGCTCACTCTACGACCTGTTGAAATATCGTGATTTTCCGGATTCCGGGAAAGTGGCCGGGGCAAGTCGAAAAAATTTTTTTTTCGTTTTTAACCTCATGAAAGGGTCTATCTGATCGGAAATTTTCCGCTGATTACGAATATGCCCGAGTTTTTATCGAAAGTACAAAATTACACTAGGAAAATGCAAAAAACGTTTCTAGAAAATGTTTTTTTTTTTACATTTATCCCTACAAACGGAAAGTGTGCTTGATTGGCTGCTTGAAAAAATGAATAATAATTGAGTGTTCGATCCAGGAACCATACATGCTTATATAAATCGACTCAAACCCACCCCGAACCCACCACAACACGGATGACGTTCAATCGAGTGACACTCCATATATAAAAATCCAACGAAATATCAATACGACAATTTAACTGATAAATACTGATATTCGTATACGTACAGATATTTCTACGCACCAAAAAAAAAACATCTTCAAATAAAAAAATATATATCTACACATTTAGACATCGTAATATTATTTCTTATCGTTACAACGTTGACGTTACTTTCTTATCGAGCTTTTCGATAAGTATCGATACAAAAAAAAAAGAAAAAAAAAAACGGGCGGGAGAGAGAGCGAGAGATAGATAGATAGAGAGAGAGAGAGAGAGAGGGAGACTCGAGGTTATAGGAAAAGGTGAGCGCGGCCTGAGCCGATGGGCATCTAGCGAGGCTAGTTGGTTCGCGAAAGGGGATGAAGGGGAAAAATAGCGAGGAGGAATCGCGATAGATGCAGAGAAGCGTAGGATCTCCGGGAGAGGTGGGAGGTAAGTCGGAGGTCCGAGGCTGTTACTACAGTAGTACGCGGTGCATGCTGGGCCAGAGCGCGTGTATCCGTCCAAGTAACTCTCTTGGCGAGAGGGCGAGAGGGTGTGTTAGGGAAGCGGTGCTGGGGCAGGGTGGGGGGAGGGGGGGGGGCGCTACGTATGTACGTAGGCTCTCCTCACGGAGAGTTGCAGCACTTGTTGCGCCCGGGCGTCGACCTCGAGTCTCAACCCGAGGCTCCCGAGAACTGGTCGCCGCACGGCGCTCCTTCGTCGCGTGATCTTTTTCTCTCTGTCTTTTCGACTCTGAGATCGCGACGCAAAACGAGACCTATACACACTCCGGCTCATTCTCGGCGAGACTGCGCTCTCAACGAGTACCTACCGAGGCCCCAAAAATTTTCGCGTTCTCATCCCCCTTAGCGAGCGATAAAACCGGGCGGACTCTCCGGGCGCTCCTCCAACCCGATTGCTCGTCATATCCGAAGCGTGTTACGGATACGGAGAACGCGATGCTTTCGAAATACCAACCGCTCGTGGTGAGTTGACGACAAAAGGGACGCACGGCGGCGGGGTGGAGAAGGTGATGAGGAAAAGAAAACTGGAGGGCGGATAAAAAGGGAACCCTGAAGGGATTTAATAAAAAGAACCGAAACTCGTCACGCGATTGAAAATATCGAGTTTCGACATCAGCATCCCTCGTTGCAACGATCTTTTTCAACCCCCTTGCGGGTTACATAACCGCGTAGGGACCCTGGTGCGCTTGAAACGCGTTAGAAGGGTATACTTGTACGTATGTGTGTGCGTGTGTGTGTCGGACGCGCAAAACACGGCGAACATTGGACCCCGTCGATTGGACGCACTTGCGCACTTCGCTACACACGCAACTGTGTAATTTTAATTAGTCGGATTGTGTTACGCACCTTCGTAACGGTCAGCGTCGAGCAACACGCTCATTCGCACGTAAAGTATGTTTTTTTTTTGTTTTTTTTTTTTGTTAGAGAGAAGCGTGTTAACGGTTTAGAATATGCGAGTGTGTTGATAGGAACGTTGGAATCGCTAATGTACGTTGATAGGAACGTTGGAGCGTACAACCTAGGTTGATAACGTACATTGGGAAAGTTCTTGATGCAATAGCGCTGTATGTTTTGTTTTCATATTTTGCACCCAACGGTTCAGTGGTTGGAAATATTTGTATTGGCAGCTGATCGGGATTAGGAATGCATGAAAGCTTTAGGGTTGGCTGATCAGACAGACATCAGAAACTGATCAGTCGTTCTGGACTGTGCATTCAGGCTGCCGGATCAATATTCCTGATTGGATTCTTTAACTTCTTATTTACCACCATCTCACGCGTCTCTTCTTTTCCTTCGTTGAAAACAAATGGGTCAACAAGCTAGCAAACGTCACGAGAGAATCATGTGGATAAAAAATTCATTTCCACGGTCCCGTTCAACTTTTCGAAGCTTTCGCCGACGGGTTCTTCCGCAAAAGCCTCAAAAGGGCCAATAGGAATCCACTTCACCGCGGAAAAGACCGTGAATCGTTTCTTTTTTGTTTTTTATATATATATATATATATATATATATATTTTAATTACTCGACGTCACAGTTCCGGCGCTCTTGATGAAACGGCGGTGCTCGAAAGAAAAATTAAAAAAATGAAATTCTCGAGGAAGTTCGCGGTCTCCCTTTCTCGATCACGCGACACCGTCCGGCTTCATTGTTACTCTGACACGTTCATTTTCGTCCCGACTTCGTAATACCGTCTCGCTTTCTCCGCGCGTCAATTATCGTCCGAAAAAATGATTAGGGGCAAGGGGGAGGAAGGAGAAGAAAAAAGATACGAAAAATCGGAGTGTACGATAATCATCACGTCACAGATGAGATGCTGCGTTCGCCGCTGGAAGCGACCGGGGAACGTCCTCGAGGCAACTCCACCAGAACAGAAGGCACGCACGACGTCGACGACGACGACGACGTCGACGGCGAGCGTGCCGGCTCGAAGTGCTCTCCCAGCACTTGTTGCGCCCGGGCGTCGACCTCGCAGATCTCTCTCTTCCCTCTCTCTCTCTCTCTCTCTCTCTCTCTCTTTCTCTCTCTATACATCGAGCATCTCTTTCGTTCCTTGCTGTTACTCTCCGCTACACTACCACCAGCATCTCACCCTAGAATGTGCATACTCCTTTACGAATTTGCCGATTGTCGGCGCCTCAAACACGAAGAAAAAGCTGGAGGGAGGGAGTGAGGGAGAGAGAGAGAGAGAGAGAAAAGGAGGGAAAAGATTCTGAATCAGGAAGATTCGCTACGAGAGAGTGCATTTTCCACTCTCTCAGTTTCTTCGTAATATTTCAAATCTTTCTCTGTTTTTATACGATACAATTTTCACTCCGCACCTGTGACTAATACGTTCAAATTGAGGGGAAAAAAAAAACAGGAACAATAACGATGAAGATTACATCGTTGGAATGCGACGAAAATATATGCTTTCCAATTTCTTCGATCAAGATTGGTTGTTAAAATTCATGCAGCGTTTCTGGATTTGTTTGGATTCTTATTAATAATTTTTCCATCGCTGTTTGTGAAAAAAAGTTTTTTTTTTTTATTATAATCGAATCAAGTGAAGAACCAATTGACGACAAAAAGATCGTTGCTGCAATGATACAGACATTAACTTTGTAAAAAGCAATATACTTTGATACGTATGATTGAACTTCCTTAAAAGAAACTGAAAGGATTTTCTGAAGAAAATGTATCTACGTGTTGGCTTTGATAAATAATTTCTAATAACAATAAATTATTTCTTGCTTTTGTTTGTTCTTCACGATTGAATTTGCACATTTGCGATCCAACGGGTATTTTTTTCATTTTTGTTAGTAAGCGAAATGTTTCTTCGACAATTATAAAAATAAACACTTAAACGATTAAAAAAAAGTCGTTGCATTTCCAAAATGAAAATTTCATCGTGTTGTTTATTCGCAAGCCTGAATCGATAATATCTCCGCTGCAATGTACGATTTAACTTCTCGATGTCCCATCAAACGTATTTATCGAAATTCGACAATTGACGAAACAAAAAAAAAAAAAAAAACAAAACAAAAAGAAACGTTCGTACAAACGATATCGAATTATTCATAAAGCGCAATTTCTCTCACGACAATTATACCATTTCCGACACGGAATAACTTTGTTTTTCTTTGCCGGTGGATAAAGTTGCTCGAGTTCTGGAATTCCGGTAACGGAATTCACGGATGTTTTGCTACTGCATCCTACTACACGGATGACGATGTTTTCCCGGGTAGATTCGCCGGGACGCGAGAAGCAGACGCTCTCAACGAGAGAGTTGCGTAATATATATAACTCGCGCGCGAAGTCTCGGGGGCCGCGAGTACGCGACGAGGATCGAGGTGCTTGGGGAGGGAGGGGGGAGTGGAGTGGAAAGAGACGGAGGAGAAAAAGAAAGAGCGAGAATAAAAGTTGAAAGGGAAGGGTGAGAGAAAGAGTCGGGCCTGGGGGAATCGAAGAGTCTTGTTCTCTTCCGTTTTGTTTTCGTCTCACTTCCCTTCCGGTTTTGTAATACACCTCTATACCTACAAGAATCAACGGGCTCACGGAACAACAAGCGTTCAGCCCTACAGGATCGAAAAACGTTGCGTGAAAAATCCTACGATCAAACAAGTTTTTCCGGACCTGAGAAAAATTACATTTTTTTAAATTTTAAATTGATTTCGAAGTGAAATTTTGTTTCGAATATCAGCAGGATTTTACAACTCCATTGATCATTTGAAAAATATATCAGGAAGGTATACTCGAATTGTATCGTTAAATCGCTATTGAAATATACGTTTTTTGCATTCCTTTTTTCATAGTTTTTGCTTCATTTTTATTTACACGATAATTATCACAGAAATGTTTCGACGAATCTTGCAAAAAATTTAATCAACGACATAATTTTTTACGAACATTTCGAGGAAACAGGAATTGTGGATAATAACGGTAATAAAATATTACGAATTTCGAAAAATTACGAATTCCCCTTGCAAATTTTCCCACGCCATCTTCGGCTTTAAAAAATCAATTTTAATACTTTCGTATTTCGTTGCCCCATTTGGTATACGAAAATAATAGAAACATTTTTGTTTCGAGAGTAATAACAATTAATTGATTAGAGAAATCAAGAAGAAAAATTTGTTTACGTTCCTTCGATCAATCATTCAGGGCAATTACATCGGAGTACTCGAAAAATGTATGTTCAGTGTAAATCGTACCAGAATCGCAGTAAACTTTGAAAACCAAGCTTTCGAGGGAGTGGTTTTGACATCTGCTAATAAAGGGCTTCCCGCGGTATTTCCCTTTGACAGCCAAGTGTCCCCGAGAAACTTGCAAATTGCGTTAGGGAAAAGAAAAAAAAAAAAAAAAAAAAAAAAAAAGAATCGTCCCCCTCAACAAAAGTGACAAATTAGAACGCGGAAGTGTTGAGAGTTCTTTGACGGGGGCTTGAAAAACGAGGAGAACGAGAAAGCAGTTGGCGGAAAGCGAAGAAACGTCTCTTCCGGTTTAACACGTTTGGTGTTTAATTCCTGCAGGGTTGGGTTAATCGCCGCAGGGTGAACGAGCCACCCGGTACGTACTGAACGTTCCAATTCTTCACCTCCCTACATTCCTCTCTTTCCACCTTCCCTTGCCTCGTTTTGTACAAGCCACCAACACGGGTATGCCTTCAACGACGTACACACGTTTATAAATTGAGGCGAGCCCGGACCTATCCCAACGCGCCCACAGATGACTATCGAGTACCAGACTCGACCGAATCCGTGATCGTTCTTCTCCGTTTCTTTTTTTTTCCTTTTCTTTTATCACTCGTTCCTTCTGGCCATCCAACACCGTGACGCGATATTGCCTCTTCCCGTGTTTCCTTTTTCGATCTCCCGAAACTTCCGTCCTCGCGATAAAAAAGGATGATCGAGAGGATAAAAAAATTGGGAGGACAAAAACTGAGAGGTCGAGTGAAGCTCTGACCTATGGAAGGTTCGAACATACGTCGAGCTGAATTAATATTCATCAAATAAATTAAATATTTAATTATAATATAAATAGTCCGTACAATAAGATAAATTAATTAAATAATTTATATTAAATATATTATCTATCCTATTTATTTTATTTTAGGAATTTGATAATATATATTTTTGTTTGAAGAACTATTAATAAAACTTATTAGAGTCTTCCTATTGTAAATACATGCACCGTTTTAACTTAGGGGAGATACGAAATACTGTGAAAGTTGGATCGAGGCTTGATGAAGAATACCAGGCGATGACGACGATGACGATAAAATTTGTAGGCAATATTAAACGTGACGATTCAATTAAATACCCCCATTTTATAAAGTAACGATTGCACTGACAAAAACTCAAGTTAGGAATTTCGTTCGCGACGCGATCACCCATCATTGAGATATTCTTCGAAAGCAAAGATAATGAATACAGAATTCTTGATTCTATAATATACCCAGTCGTTTCTTTACCTCTATTAAAAATAGCAGCTTTAAAATTGCCTGGTAAGAAGGAACAACGGCGAAATTGAAAACTCTACGCCAATGTCGATCCAAGTCCCCCGTTTTCCCGAGCATTTTCGGTGCTTCCGCCTATCGTACGCGAACCCCTGTATGACTTCACTTCAGGAAAAGCTCGAGGCATTCGCCATTCGAGACGTCGAGCGGAAGACACAATACGAGACGGAGCACCGCAAGAAAGTGAGAGAGAGACAGAGACAAAAGGAATAAGAATAAAAAAAAGCCACCTAACCCCAAAGTAAAAAAATAAAGACGAGAAAGAGAAAAGGGTTGAAGGGTCTCGGTGCGTCCCCTTCCCTAGCAAAAGTAACAGTACCTACGGCTAGTTCGCGGGAAGTATACGCTCGAGAACACAGCGAGTAACGTATGCATACGCGTGTGCATAATCCAGAGCCATACACGCATACGTACATACGTATGTATAAGAACGATGCCACAACCGAAGATGCCCCAGGTCCGGGCGAGCGTCCGAGACGAAGAAGGGCTCGAAGCCACCCCATTACGAACGACGAAGTGGCTCGAGTCTTTTGCCTTCCTACGCATACACGATCTTCTCAACGATGCGCACGAACTCTGGTACGCTAGATATTTTTTTTCAATATTTTTTCTCCGTTGAAGGCGAGTTCGTATCGTCCCACGAAATAGGCAAAGTCTGGGCGTCATTGAGCTCCGAATGGACCGGGATGTCCGCCCTTACGTCGGTTCGTTGATCGTCGCGGTTCACACGTATGATCCAGGTATGCAAGTTCGCTTACTGAACTCAAGCTTGTCGCGTGGATGTAAAGATTCAAAGGTGTGCGTACGCTTCTGTTGGTGTGCGCAAGCGAATTATGAGTGTCGCGGTGTACGTGCACCGCGCACGCTTGTTCAGCCCGGTTGGTTGCTTGGCTGGCCAGGCGACTGTACTCTACTCGGTGGCGTGTTGCCGCTCTCGGCACTCTCTCGGGTGCGCTGCCCGCCAGGACGTTGAACCCAGCGCGACTCAACCTGGGTATCATCCGCTGGTATTGGAGAGAGACGACGGAATACGTATAAGCGCAACAGCGCACACATACGGAACGAGTAAACCGGGAGGGCCAAGCTCATTCTCCGTCTCGCTTTCTTCTTTTATCCGGCCTCCTCTCTTCTCGCCTCTTATCGTTCCTTTCTCGCACGAGCTTCTCCTCTTCTTCTTATTCTTCTTCTGCTTCCACCGGTATCCCTTTTCCACCTCATTCTTACTTCGTCGCTGATACTTTCCTTTTCTTTGCCGTGTATCGCCTTCTCCGCTTTTCCAACTGCCATTAAATTTTCACTCGGTCTCGTCTTTCATTTTCTTTGACGCCGGTTCTCTTTTCATTTTCGTAGTTCAGGAACCTTCGAAAATCTTCGGACTCTTGGGTCTTTCCAACCGTTTCCGTTGCTGTTGAACTTTTCACGCTAATTTGATTTTTTTGGTATTGGGTATTTTTGGAAACCCAAAAGCCATCGCTATCGCGTTATTTTCTTCCTGATTCCATTCGATCGTGTTCAATCTACCCAATGATCATCGATTGCCATCAATATTTCATTTTCTTGCCTCAATTTTATTCTACTCGAAATCTCTGACATTCCGTCCTCCGTTTCTCCCTTTTTACTCCGTCCAGTCCCCATTTTCATTGGCTTTTAAAATTCCAGTCCCGAATTGCTCAATTTTCTATTTCAGGTTCGATCAGTCGATATAAATAATGAAATTTAAGAAAACCGATGGTTCATTGGATACGATATAAGCGGAATCGTTTTTTTTTCCATGGCTCTCGTTCACGCTAAATCCCTCTGACAATTATAGACGTTCGAACGTTCGTAATGAATTTGTCACAAGGAAGAAAAGCCAATAGAGAAAGCCCAAGCCAGGTGCCTCCGTAACGACGAAAATTCCTCGTTCCTCGACACCCAATAACTACCGTTGATGCGCGCGTTCCCTCATATTCCCCGACCTATCCAACCTCGATGAAAAACGGTGTGAATTCTCACGGGTTGAGCATGCGCGCGCGTGTTCAACGGATATGCAACGCGCTCGTCGCGCCGAGGCCGGCTCTAAGCGAGTGCGATGCACTGGCACACATCTTTACCATTTCCAACGATCCTAACGCTCAAAGTATAGGGGGCGAATAATTTTTCATGCACGTATGCATAGACGAGCGCATAACATTAATGTGTGTAGTCGGGTATACGAAGCTACGAGTACTTTTACTCTCGCCCTCTCAATTGGATCGAGCGATAGTGAAAGTGCCTTCAGGTATACTGCTCGTACACGCGTACGCATTTCTGCACTTTTATATACGTGTATATGTAAACGTACATACGTATATTTACGTATTTACGTATCTTTATATACATACGAAGGAAACAAATATATATATATATATATGTGTGTGAGAAGAAAAGAAACCTTAAAAAAGAAGTGTGAAAGAACTCGTCGCGGTGGCCCATTGGAGCCTGTAGGGAAGAAAAACAACCGAAATGAGATACCGAGTCAGAGCGAGAAAAAGAGTCGCTGAGAGACGGCGGAGAGGAGAAAAACTGCACTGTGCAACTAAACGGAGCCTTGAGGTGCAGGATGAAAGTTATCGGAGAAAGCCAATTGGCACGACCGATCTCGACAGCCTGCACGACTTGATTTATTCCGTAGGCACATATATACATATATGTATGTGTTTATATATATATATGTGTGTGCGCAGAGGGTTATGTGTAGGTAGCGAAGGAAATGGACATGTATAATCGTCCCAGCAGACATCGACCAAGAGGAGATACATGTACGGATTAAATTCAATCGGAAATTACGTCCTTTGATGTGTCAAAGTTTCCCTGATTCAGGAATAACAACTTAACTTAATCATTTTTTAAATCCAGTTTTCTCGTAGATTATTACGATTGTCAGGAAAATCTTAGAATGGGGATTTTTGTAGAATTTACAGATGAAGAGATTGATGATTTTATTACGTCATAATGTTCTTCGTGATTTTATTTGCATTCATTTTTTACGTTAACATTTTATTTCCGAAGTTAATCTTTCACTATTTTATAAAATTCATTTGTTCGTTGGTACTGAATTGTTTAGGAAAAAATTGTAAAATAATTCACGTATCAAGAATTATTGTTGCTCAAATTTTTAAGAATTTTGGATAATGGAGTTTGGGGACATTTTGGGGAAGAACATATTTATGAAATCGAATTGAATTTTGCTTTTTTAGAAATTGATTACAAATGGAGTATCGATTTATCGCTAGAACGATTTATTTCACCGAGCCAACGAGTACTCGACGATATCAAATATTTCAGAAATTCGTCGATAAAACTAGCAATAGTATTTATAAAATATTTGATTAAAATATTACAAAATGAATTTTGTAAAAATATTTTAATAAAATATTTAACAAATGCGTAAATGATATTCGTGGTCAAAATATATCGTTAGCCAATTCCAACTTGGATTCAAGTGATGTTTCTCTCTTTTGCTTTTCGGTTGCCAGGAAAAAAGGTGCGCAACCGAGAGCAAATAGAATAAATTACATTATGATGGTTGATAAATATTCCGAGGTAACAGAACGTTTGCATTGAAAATTGAGGCGATTTCGTTGCCTATTCGTCACTCCTGTTTCGACAAAGCTTTTTTTTCGCTCCATTGATCCACAGGTCGATTTTTTTGTGTCATAGTTACGCAACTATGACGCGTCGATTTACTTTCGGTCGAATGAATTCGTCATCAATGGCGCGAAATTATGATAAATATTCGGAGGTGAGATTGTCGTCACGTGCGATAAAAGCAAGCGATACACGAGGAGCTCATTTATACGAAATTCAACAGGCACGCTTCCAAGAATGAAAATCGGTCACCGCACCGTCCCGGTTTTCGAACACGTGCCGTTTTTCGATACGGAAACGTATTCGCGTGGTATTGATTTTTCTTTTTTTTTTTTTTTGTCAAATATCGAAGGGTAATTTGTGAATTTCGAAGATTGTGGAATCTTTCGTTTCGATAATTGAGGAATAAATAGCCAAAATTTTTGAAAATTTGAGAAATTTGCACTTCTCAATAAAATTGTAATACTTAATTTTTGTAGAATTTTTCAATAATTAATTTAACAGTAAATAGTAAGCCAATATAATTTTACGTAATTTTAATTAAGTAAATAAATTATATCGTGATTAAATAAACAGAATATTTTATTAAATAATTTAATAGTAAATAGCGAATACATTTTATTTTCAACATTACTTTTTACATCCTAAATCAAAAGAATTTTCACGAAAACCTCAGTCAAGCACATGCCAATAGTATTTGACTTCAGTTGTTATGGAAATTTCAACAAATAACGATAATCTTTTTTTTTTTTAGTTGGCCAAATAAAATCCAATACAAAATATAGGAAAATTCGGTTGAATTCTCAAATCTGACTGGACCAAGAATACTCACTCATTGCGTTTTCTCTTTTCCGTTTGTTTCCTTTCTCAACAGAACCCGCAGAGGGTAAGAGTCAGGATCGATGGGACAAGATCGACGGGAAAAATGTTCTCGCAAAGATGAAGAGGACTTTGGGGCCGCTCAGCATGATCTACGAGTGTATGGAAAAGAGGATACGAGTAAAGGTTAGTTATCTCGTGCGTTTCGAATTACTGTCAGAACTAAAAATCCAAAATGCAAAAGTACATTTTCCAAAAAAATCGAGTGTAGAACTCGAGGACGATTTATTAAATAATCAATTATTTTCTCAAATGAAAGGCGATTTTAAAAAATGAATCCAAAAAACCGTGTTTCATTTCTTCGAGGAAACCTTTTTTTTCTAGTTTTTTCTAATAAATCGGTTGACTCAAAAAAAATCGAAAACATTTTTTAATGATAATGCGTTTCCTCAAAAAAAAATCGACCCGAACAGAATAAATTTTTGTCTTCATAAATTGATCAAATATTGAAAATCGTGACCGGAATTTGATTGTTTTTGGAAAATCGTTTCTCCATTCTCTGGCAGAATAATTTCGCGTTCCGAAAGAATAAAAGCGATAAAGCAAGACCGCGTATAAAGAAAAAGCATTCCGGAACGGAAATTCAAAAGAATAATGAGAAAATGGAAATGCGAAGTATTCGGGTTTCCAGCCTGGGGAAGTTGGTAAGAAACGAGGACGTAAGTAGAGTAGCCCCTTGCGTTGTTAGTGCAGACATTTTTTTTTCCCTTTCTCGATCGAGCTTTTCCCCAATTTCTATGGTTCGGGGCTTCGCCGGTTAGATCGCAGGCCAAGGGGATTCGTGACACCCACGCGAGTCCGTTTCCCCGCGTTTGATGCGCGGCCGAGGAGAATCGAGGGACTGAGGAACGCACACGCGCCTGACACACTTTTCGCAAAACGTATCACGATCCAGAGGGAAAAAGAGAGAAAGACTCAGGGAGAATGTTAAGAGAGGGATGGAAAGCCCTTTCCGCGCCACGCGACGACGAGGTTTAGGGTCAACACTCGTAGCCATGACGACGACGCCTCGCCCTAAAACGAGCGTCCTTCCAGTCTTTTCCTTATCCATATATGCATATTATATAAATATATACACATATATATTTAAAGGGATGTATAAATAATGAAAGTTTGGATTTATCAAAGGCTCTGTAGAAATACCGTTTCGTGAACGAAACCTCTCTACTAGAGGTCCTTTCCTATTCTAGAAATATAATGACAAAAATGTAGAATTATTCGTTAAGAATTTTTGTGTTGCTCCATTTTCGGTGGATCAACATTTTTTTACGTATAAAAAATGGCCAATAATAAAATGAAGGTTGATAATAGATGATAAATGAATTTCGAGTATATATTTTGTTACTAATAATTAGAAACAAATTAACGATAATTAAATAAAAGTTCATTTCGAAATATGATTATATATATATATATATATATATATATATATATATATATATATATGTGTGTAATTATATTTTGAAATTTATCTTTTATATGGAATTTACATTTCGCAGTTTACTTTTTATTCATTTATTTTCTTTTTTATATTTCTATATTCGTATAATTTTGATTAATCATTTTTCAACTTGCTACATTATTTCGTAACTTAAAAACTTAAATAAAAAAAAAACATTGAAATTAAGAATGAAAACCTTAGATTAAACTATTAAGTTGTTGAGTTATTTCGTTGTATAAAGTTTTTAAATACGAGTCAAATAATAAAAAAAAAGTATCGTTAATTAAAAAATTTGAAAAATCCATATTTATTCATCGATGTGATAAAAAAGAAAAATTCAATCGACACGAGAATAATAAAACCTTTGAAAAGCCGATGATGAAAACGACAGAAACAGAATTATCCATAATACGTGTTTAAATAATAATTTTCATGCACAGCGTACGGATAACGTCCCACGCGTGTACCAGATTGGCTTCGAGGATTAAAGAAGAAAAAGAAAAATGAAATTTCTCCGCTGAATTCTGCATCTTTGTTGCTTTTTCTCTTGGGGAATCCTTTGGACAACCTACTTTCTTTATCCTCGCTGATCCGCTATCCTTTCTCAACGAATCCGAAGACCAGCGAGTTTCTGCGGAGAGAAAGGTCCTCCTCTTTCGCTCCTCCTTTCCTCACTCTCCCTCTCTCCTTTCTCAGCGTCTATTTTCTTTCTCTTACTACTGGGATGCACAGACTGATTGTTTTTCGAAAGCTCAAGGATCACGAGTCGATCCACTGAAAAAAAAAAAAAAAAAAAAAACTACGAGATCGCGAATTTCTAGAATCGATCGCTACAATCGATCGTCCAAGTTTGCAAAAATAAACGGAAGCCAAACTCGATGCAGTTTTTTGAAAAAATCTCAATTTTTTTTTTCTTCTTTCTTTTCTAACGAGGACAAAGTATGATCGCTTGGAATTGCCGTGATGGGGGGAAGGGTAATTTTCTAAGTTTACTTCCGCAGTTCCTCTTTACCTCTGCCCTTTTGTTTTTCCGGTTTAATCTGTAAACTCGCGCGCGCGAACTCATATACATATATATATATATAAATAAGAGTCGATCGATATGTAACGGATGCCCGAGCGAAAGGCGACAAAAATTCCTCTCGCCTCACTTCCCGATTTTCCGCATGCGTGGCAAGAGTGGGAGTGAAAAAAAAAAAGAAAAGACGTACTCCATTAACAGAAGGCCAAAGCAATAACATCGACCGGCGGCTCTCCTTTTCCGCGTCACACTCGAGTCTCGCGTCCCGTTAAATCACATTTTCCAACGACGAAAAAGCGCTGTTTCACAAACGCAAATACGTACACGTTTCGCATGGTAATTACTAGTTTCTTTCTCTCTCTCTCTCTCACTCCCGTGCAACCTTCGTCATTGTATATTTTATCGGCTGGTATATACGAACGACGAACGATGCAGTTTCGCGAAATCGTTGCTCCTCGCTCAAACTCCCGTTTCATGGTCGCAAGCAGGGCCGAGCTGTACGCGAGAAATCATTAAATCCGAACAATCCCTGAATCCAATCAGCGCCACGTTCAATAATTATCATTTGCTCGACTCTTATTTAGAAACGAACAATTTCAGACGACGCACACTGACGCGCGAACGAGGTGACTCACCGCGAAAATCTTTTCGAAAGAAACGTCAAAAAAGTATTTTTACTCGCGCTTTTTGTTACGGTTTGGAGACACCCTGTACGTATTAAAATTCAAAGAAATGTGTGGACACGGTACTGGACAAAATAAAGTACGCAATTAACGATGCAAAATAAATGGCGAAGCGTGTACCTTATTTTGCGTAATGTAGTGTACATGTAGATGTATAAAAATATATATACATATATATATATATATTTTTTTTAATTATAATTAAAATTAAAAATTGAGACATTTTTTGTTGGCCAAATGGAACAGATGTACAGTCACTGTCAAAACCCCTCGCAATCGCACGCCAATGATCTCGGTTTTGACTTCAATTTTCATGGAAATTTCCTAAAGTAACATTTCTAAATATTTCTTCGTTATTTAATGAGCTATTCGTAAAACCAAACATATGCAACACGATCTAGATCTTACTGATCTCATGGACCATCTATTAAATTTGGCACAAGCCATTTCGTGCAAACATTTTTTATTTCCTCAATTTCCCCTTGAAATCGTGGTTTTTCACATTTTCAATATGAAAAGAAAAATACGTAGGAAAATACTTATAATGATAAACAGGGAAATTAAAAGGTATAAATAAGAAAAGAAAAAAACCAGCAACGATATTTTAAAAAATCACCAAACACAAAAATTAACATTTAACGAATCGATCCCTCACATTTCCGGGATCGTTAACGACACGAATCACGAGTGAATATTTTTTTTCATTAATTACCCAAGTACTGTAATTTAACGAACGAGGCAAGCCACCTGAAAATGGCTGCGAACGCCTTTCGAAGTTGAACCAGATCGGTGACGTTGCTCAACATTTTTTTTTTTTTTTTTTTTTTTTTTTTTTTTTTTTTTTTTTTTTTTTTTTTTTTTTTTTTTTTTTTTTTTTTTTTTTTTTTTTTTTTCTTTTTTTTCAAACAACGTTTTTGTTCACCAGCCGAATATGCAGCGCAACGTGCTGCGCATGCGTGCACGACGACGCACGCGCGATGTTTTCAATTTCCGCTTCGGATTTGTACATCGCGCAACACTCGCGAGTGTATTGTACGTACGCGAACGTAAGTACAGCAAAAGCAACGCCGAGAATACGAGAAAACTGATTCATCGAGTTTGGCCTTGATCGTACCGTTTCATCCTCGAACCAAGGCCGCTATCAGAAAGAGAGAGAAAGAGAGAGACTCGAGGATATCGTATACATGCATAAAATCCATTGGTTATGCGCGACGCTGCAATTAGCGGAATTCACTGTACAAACGAAACTAAACAATTTTCCCCAATCGCCCCTTTTCCCCTCAAACCAAAAATTCAACGTGTTCCGTTAATTAATTTATTTGTTTTATTTAATTTATCTTTCCTTGCCAATTGGTCGCATCGATTGTCGAGGGTCCCGAAACTTCGAAGACGTCGAGACCTCGTTGCAAGACCTTCGGGATATCCTCGTACTGAGCTTCGTAAAAAAAAAAAATAAATAATAATAATAAAAGAAAACGTAAACTCGTAAAAGATCCGTCGATGGAGCGAGGTCGCGTCCCATTAAATTGTCGCAGAGCACGATTCAGAAAAATCTGTCGTCATTTTTTATCACCCAAACGTGTATCGGAAAAAATCCCTTCGCCCCCTCCACCTTCTCCTCTTTAACCATAGTGTCGATAATCAGGGATTCAAAAATAAAAATTCTCATGGGAAATCAGTACTGATTATTATTGTTATTAATTAATAAGGTAAGTCTTCAATTGGCTTGACCTTGGATTTGGCTGATCCGGAATATCAGCTTTGATAACCAGTGCAAACACCTCCCATTTCCGGTTTGCCCGTGCAACGTCATTTCTAATTCACTTCGATATTTTTCACAAAATAAAATTCAATATTTCTTGTATACGTAGGTATTTTTATTGAATAAAGCAAATTCCACTTTCAATATTCCATTTTCATTGGTTGAACGACCTCTCAATTTCTAGCGATCGGACTCATCGATTATTTCGATTTCTTCCTCAATGTCATCTTGAGGTCATACTGTTGTCGATTTCGAGTCGAAAGGTCTCCAGAACGGAAAACTTTCCAAAGCAACTTTGTCTCGCGAAACAAAAGTACCGAACGACTCCGTTGAGTCGAAGGAGGGATACGTAGAAAAATGAAAACACATCGGTATCAGGTTTTACGTGTTTTCTTGATCAGGCCGAGAACTTTTCAGACACGCTTGGGCTACGCGTGCTTCGGTGTATGTTTACATACGTACGATTATAAGCGTGTGTTTAATCTTGAAAGAAAATCCCAGGGATTCGCTCGTCATTCCCGCGTCATCGTAATCGTCATTGACCGTTAGTACGCGAGATGAGGAATTCCGCACTTCGCAACGGACACACACATACACACACACACATACATATATATATATATATATCAGTTTCTCAACGCAGTACATGCGACAGATAATATTGGAACCTCGCTCGTGCTTTTTTCCTTCACTCGTCATCATTCTCCCCCCGCTACTCCCTTCGTCGTTTTTTCCCTATCCCATGATTCTTCCATGTTCCTCTCTTCCCCTTGCTTCTTTTCCTTTTTTTTCATTTCTTTGCGAGAGAGTCATTGCGACTGTACAATGAAGGACTCGGCGATTTGCCTCCCCTCGCTTCGTCCCGCGGAGCCCGTCGCCCCACTTTATACGGTCTCGCGGTCGAGCACTATTTACCGAGGCAACAGAACTATCGTATAGTCGCGAGGGTTACATGCAACCGATGGCTGCGCGCACGCGTATACCATAAAGTGCATGCAAAAGTGTATATACGTGTACGAAAGTGTGCGTGTATTTGTGGCAGTAATATCAGTGCCGAGGCATTGACAGGGGCCTTGCCTCGAATGCTGGCTTACACTTCCGCGTCTATCACACTGCTGCTATCTTGTCCCTGGTCGTATTCGACGCACGGGCACACCGACGAACCCCAGCAACGAGCGTAGTACCGAGAGCGCGCTGATCCTGCCTGGATACGCAAATATGTACTCGTTACTGTATCTATGTGCATCATTGATGCCAATCCCAGCTACTATTTCACGAGATTCCATTGTCCGGGATCGTTTGCTTTTTTTTTTTTTGAGGCTCGTGATCTTTCCCAAAATTGGTCGTTCGATTTGGATTGATAAAATTGAAGAGGTTTTCATGTATGATTATTTAGGGTATTTGATAAATGCAGTTTTGATAAGTAGGTTCAGCGATTTGTCTAATTGGGTTTATCGATTTGTCTACTTCGGTTTATCAATGTATCAAGTTGGGTTTATCATTTTATGAAATTGGGTTTATCAATTAATCAAATTGGGTTCGTCATTTTATCAAATTGGATTTATCTATTTATCGTTTATCATTTTATGAAATTGAACTTGTCAATTTATCGAATAGAGTTTGTTTGGGTTTGTTTGTGCTATGTATCGATTTATTAAACCCTTAAGAAGCTAAACGCCCCAAGCCTTTATTTATAGTCCCATATAAGTGATATGATAAAAAAAAATTATTTCTGCTTTTGATTAAATCAAATTTCAGTACGTTTTTTTGAACAATATGTTTTTTTTTTTTTTTTCAAAGAAATTTCCTTGCACAGAAATCCGCCAATTTAACTTCCGTTGCGTTCACAGTCTGATGATGAAAGTGCTAGCCGGTATGCGGCTAAGCGGTCACCCCTCCGAGCACTGGCGATTGACAACGTTGCTTATTCCAAAGCAGCCTTGTTCATCAGTACTAAAACCCAGCCGGTTTTGTTTCTCTTTTCGCGAAATCGGAAGTGTCATTGTTTCGCGATGAAAAACGATTGAGGATTGAGTGACGTCATTCAACGTCGCGTATACACGGTTTGATCGAAGGAAGCTTTGTTGTCACGAAGAAACATGAAATCCCCTTTGGAACATGTCGAAACGGATGTTTCGAGCGCACCAACGAAAGTCAACACAAAACTCTGTTGAATATACGTTTGATCGTATCTTCGCTCCGTTCTTCTTTCGTAATGCCAGATAAAAATCAAAGTGGGTCAAACGAAGTTGAACAAGATTCAATTGAAATACGAACGAGTGTCATTGCGAAGGAGGAAAATTTCCAGTCGTCGATTCTATCGACGCACATTGGTTGCAAATGATCGATCATTTTTTGGATCCGAATGCATACTTAGAATGACCATTTTTCACCCTAACAACATAAAACGAATCATCGTTGCATCAACATTCCGAAGCTTCTTTTACTCTTCTTTTTTTCGTATTTTTTTTTATTCAAAGATCTATACGAGGAGTGCACGAAGCATCAGGGGTTACGTCGAGGCGTACGTTGCAGCATTTGACAAGCACTGGAACCTCGCACTCCAGGACTGTCTCGAAATCTGGACCCGGAAGATCAAAAGGAAAGCACCGGCTCTGGGTTGAGTATTCATTTATAGATATATATATATATATATATTACTGAATTTCTCGGAAAGTACATTTTTAAATATCAATTTTTTTAAAACGATTTTTCAAGCCTAGATCGTTATCATCATCTTTGTAAATAAAAACCCTCGAACCATACCAAATTCACAAAATGTATTTTACGAAAAGTTGGTCAAAAGTTCGATCAAAAGTACACTTGTATTAAATCGAAACAACTTTTCGTCCTGTCCAGTATGGATACCCAAGTTGTACGAAATCGAGAAACCGAGAAGCGAAAATTGCATTGGTACACACTATTAAAAATGAAGCCCCTCCCCAATACGATCAAACGACAATGACCTGCATAATCATTTCGGAAAATTCCGTTCACTGAAAAATTCAACCATTTTCGATGACTACCTCCTGTGGACAAGTGTCTACGAAAGCCATCGTCCAAACAACAGGAAAGAAGAAAAAGAGTTTATCTTCGATCGAGCTGAAAGAATCTTGACTGTCGTAGTCTTTTACAAGCTGGGGGTAAATATCGTGGGCTGCGTCATCGGTATTCGTGAGCAAGGATGCGTGCGGAAGAGTGGCACGCATGCGACTAAGAAAGAAGCGAAATCGAGGGTGAGAGGGAGGGAGAAACCCGTAGGGATACAGAAATACAAAAAGGGAAGAGGGGGGATAGAGAGGGAGAGAGAGAAAGAGAGAGAGAGAGAGAGAAAAGGATAATATATATATATATATATATATATATAGGCAACAGAGGGCACGTGGACCTCTCGTATCGAACGCGGCACAACTCCGTATAGTCAAGGTCGGTCCTTGCCCTTTGGCCGTTGCGGAGGCCCTTAAGGTGTCTCGCGTAATATCACACCCCTGCTCTCTTTCCTTCTTTCTCTACATCTAACCTTTCTCCCTATCCAACTCTCTCTCTCTCTCTCTCTCTCGCTCTCCTTCTCTTTTTCTATTTTTTCCCTCTCCCCTTCCCAATGTTTCTTCCCACGATTCAAACGGCTGTAACGTCACGAAAACTCTCCCCTAAGTTTGTGCACCTGTTTTTCTGGCTTCGCTATCGCAACCGAAAAAATAAGCGGCGAAAACGATGAAATTCATTTTTCTCTCTCCCTTTCACTTTTTTTTTTACAGAGCGATGATTATTGTTTTTCTTTTTTTTTTTTTTTTAACTGACTGGATATTTCTCAGTAGGGGAAAGTTTTCAGAGAATAGTTGAGATAGGAAATGGGGAAAGGAAATCGAGAACTTTGGAGGCGGAAACAAGATCGTGTGTGCCAAAATTCGCACGAAGGAAGGGCTCGAATGTGGGCGTCAATCCCCTCCCGATGTTTGCACCATTTATCCCTTTCGACAACGTTTCTCGCTACGGCTAGAAAAAATTACGTCCCGATGGAAAAAAATGACCTCGCGATATTACGTTTTTAATTTTTTTTTTTCACTATTCACTGGACTTTTCCCCATTATTCTGGCAACTCGTACAAAGTTTATCAGCAATTTTCGTTTCTAAAAGTAGAACTATTTTTTCCTCCATGCATAATTGACAACACAAATTTTAAAAAATTTCAAAAGCAATATTTTTTTTTCGAAGAGTAATTCGAAAACTCCAAGATGTACAAATACCTATAAACCATAACAAAGTAAATATCCGATTATCCCAATCGTCCCAAACATATTCCAAAAATCTATCTTTCCACGAATATCCAAATTTCTTCTAATTTTGGACAACCAAATAAAAATCTCGATGTTTCGAGCTCGAGAAAAAAATCGAGTCCCAAGTTTATTCCTACAGCGAAGTCGAAAAACGGTTCATTTTCGGTTTCAGTGGGGAACTCGATACGCCGCGGTAACGAGACCCAATCGTGGTTGAATTAAAAGGGTTTTATCGATGAAAGCGCGGCAGCGAAGAGAGAAAGAAAGAAAAAGATATATATATATATATATCTATATATAAAAATATATATATCGCGAAAAAGAACGAATCAGCCAAGGAAAGAGAAAGAGAGCAACAGACACGAGGGGTCGAGAGAAACAGAAAAAAAAAAAAAAAAAGAAGCGGGGCCGGG
>JAPYZI010004053.1:0-25914 GCA_030523105.1 Ophioninae sp. A BG-2022a
AAAAACGCCGAACACAGGACGTCACTGCACACACTGGAGGGGGGGGGGGGAGGGGGGGGGGAAAAAAACGACACATGCACGACGCACGAGTAACCGGGAAACGCTTCCCAACCCTCGGCGGCGGGAAGGAGGCGAGAGCGTTGCACTCTCCTCCGACGCAGAGGAACGCACCTTCGATCCGCGGTATTTTTTTCCACGGGGTGACCGAAAAACGAGAACGAGAACGGTAACTTTTAGATAAATCCATGAGAACACAAGCGAGAACCTACTTTTTTTTCGAATACAATCGGGGTTCGCGAAACGTTCTGAGTCGTTCCAAGAGTCGCGGACTAATGATCGCGATCTAGCGATCCTTGAACTACCCGAGCGTGAGAGGGGGTTTGTTTGGGTACCGGGAGCGAGCCGCCGTCCGCCCCGCGCGTCGCGGAACACTGGGTCGCGCGCGACGAGCCTCGCGCGGGCTTATAGGTGAATTCAATGTCATCTCGAGCGAAAGAAATATTCTTTCGCGGATTAACTTTGAATCCGAAGCCTTCCGCGAACGAACCGAGATCGTTTTACGGGGAGAAAAAAAAATATGGGAAAGGAACAGGAATAGAAACCACTCACTCGGCAGCACTCTCAAGTTGAGAGTCACGAGAACCATTTGGCAAGGGAGGGCGAAACGTGCGAGAATAAAATTCCTTGTCAATTCTCCTCGCTTCCGATGCACAAAATAAACAATTCGAAATCGTCTACTCGACAGTTGTGGCCCCACGTTGGGCGCCATTTGTGACGAGACTTTCCGTTAACCGTAACTAAACCAAACAGAATCCGAGAACGCAACGAGATCTGGACGGAAACCGTCACCTTCGGTCGTCTCCCGGTCGCGCGGGTGCATTCGAAACCTCCGGGGGCGCCAGGGGAATTTTGTTTCGCCGGTTTCAACCCAACCGGACTAAACTGGGGCCAGAGGATTCCGTCTCTGGCCTCGCAACTGGAGAGTCTGGAGAACTCCCCGCGGGGGATTTTTGTTTCATCGGAATCGTAACCGGTATGTCCTGGATGCACTCACGCGGGGGGGGGGGGGGGGGGGGGGGGATTCACTGGCGGGTAGGCTGATTATCGGGAAGCACAACGCGAACACGGTTTGCCGGGAACTCCATTTTCCGTAAATAAAATAAAACGGAGTCTTATTTTATTTTGCGAGAGCTGACAGTTCAGTTGTCACGCGGAACGATCTCCTCAGATCCGAGATACTCGACGAGTCGCGATCGCTCCGTTGGCGGAACACGTCCGTCCGCGACGGCGGCCAGTCCGAGAAGAAGGTGGTCACCCTCTCGAAATCTTCCAAGCGAGATCTGAGGGTTCGAGTCACCTCGAGCACCTTTGCAACGACTCGTACGTCGCGCGGCTAGGGCCAGCGCGCGGGGACCGGGTCGAGCGCGCTTACCGAAAAAAATGGTAAACACGCTCGCGCGATCGAGCTATCGGGAACGCTACACGAAACGAAACTTTCCGTGGCACTTCGGGAACCTTGAATTTTGACGGCAACGAAAATATAATTTCGAAAGCCGGAATATTCATTCCATTCGGAATCGTCCGCACGGAGATCTCCAGTCTCCGCCCGTAACACAACAATCCAGCTCCTCGCGACGATGCACCGCACCATTGGGATGCCGGCGTTGCAGTCGGACGCGCATCGATTCCTCGAGACACTTCTTTGGGCGTTTTCCTCGGTCGAGATTGCTCGATTCCGCACCCAACCCTAACAAAACGACGACAACGAAACGAAAACGAAACCGGACCCCAAATAACCAATAATCTAGAGAAAAGAGCCCTTAACGGAAACGCATGGGTCGAAACCCGGGCATCTACGTAACGGGAGCACGATAACTCAACTTGTGCCGGGATTCCGAGATATCACGTCACAACACGTGTGGCCTCTATAAAGTCGCGACGAAGAGAACGGGCCAGTATATACGGCTTCGCGGGGGGGGTCGAAATTCGTTCGATCATGCAGTTTCCGCGGTGACCCGACGAGCCGTTCCTTAACTTTTATGCACGCGCGGTTGCTTCGAACCTTCGCGGAACGCGTAAACTTTGACGAGCGCCTATCGATCGTGTCCCACGAGTTACGACCGAAGAACGGGGAGGGGGGGGGGGGGGGGCGGGCGGCGGGACCCACCGGATCATTCGCGCCGTTATATTTCGCGCAACGAAGCCAAGACGCGACTCGACCCTGGCTTTCCTTCGCGTCTCGATTCCACGGTTTATCCGAGGAAACGAAGCGTTTCCAAGTTCCTCCAATTTTCGCGCAGTTTCCCAAATGGCATCCGCCTCTTCCAAAGGGGATACCCGATACACGAGCAAAGATTTATTTCGATCACGACGAGCCTTCGTACCGCTCGCTGGACTTGTCGCAAGTTTTTGGAAAATCCTGCGGTATCGTCACCGTTTATCGCGACGATCGAAATACCGACGACCGGAGGAACAAACGTTTACCGGGATTTTTCGAATTGCCTCGATTGTTTGGGTTCGCACCCCGTGTACGTTGTTTCATACGGTTCAGAGCTAAAGTGGATACGAGCGAATACTTGTATAAAGTTCGAACTCGTGGTTCGATTACTTCGAAACGAGGAAAAGTTTGCCGTTCGACCCGCCGCTGTTGAGCGTGTCTCCTCTGAATATTGTCCACTCGTTCGAAACGCGACAACCCGTGGAAACAAAGATCGGAGAATCCTCGGGGCTTCTCCGAACTCCACCGAATATCTGACTATTCGGCTTGTCAACGTTTCGTTTGATCCTTCGGAGAGCGAACTTTCGAACAAAAAAAAAAAAAAAAGGAACGCGGCTGGCTCTTCTCGCCCTCTCGGCAATAGTGCCGCAACCGTGTCACGTACCGTGTAAACTACGAATCAATGTTCGGTATAGATATTTTTGAAAGGCGGTATTACGAGGAAACGCGAAACGATGGACTTTTCAAAGCCGCGCGACGGTGCGGCAGAAGCGGAGCGCCTCTCGCGGGAGGAACACGAAGCACAGGTTGGAAAGCGCGTCTCGGCTGGAAAGCTCGCGGAGACGGTTACACGCTTGATCGCAGGGTCGCGGGGGACGCGAGGAATCGCGCGAAACTCGTTCGTTGACCGCTTCGACTTTTCGAGCAGTCGCGTTTGAATCGTCGAGACAAAAGACCGAGACGCGTTGCGCGTTATTTTGGTTGAAAAGGGCTCGAGCTCTCGAATCGGACGATAAAAAAAAATCCTTCGTTCCTTGTTAAATTTCAGATTTGGACTTTGATCGGGCGCAAGTTCGATCCTCCTCGTCTCCTCTCTTGACGTCGGGTCCCCTTTCGTTTCGAGTTCGTTCGCGTTGAAATTGTTTTTCAACGACGGCGGATCGATCGGAAGAGTCGTCGAGGCGATAAACGAGGCGACGATAGATCGACGAATCGGGACTCGGGAGTGAACGGGGCGAGCAGCAGCAGCAGCAGCAGCAGCAGCGAGCTCGAACCGCGAGAGAACAAAGCGATCGGTGGATAAAAAAGAGGGGAGGCCAGTCGAACGAAGAAACCCTGGTAATTGGAGGACGCCCGCGCCACCAAAATTCTTGAGCGAAAAGGGAAAAAAGCAAGATTACCGGCAAGATTACCGGACGCGGCGGGTGCGCCAAGTATTGCGGAACTGCTCCATCACCCGGCACCATTTCATTCTCCAGCTTCCGGCAATCCTTCACCACCAATGTTAACTACCTGAAACGAAGGTAAGCCCGTAGAGCCCTCGCCGCGATAGCCCTATCTCGATCGAACCAACGAACGATACGATTGATCGGTTAAATCGTAACGAGAGTACGCACGGCAAGGTTGCGTCGTTGCGCTCTCGTATCGTCGGTTCGAGGAACGTGATATTTTTAACGCGACGATTCTTTCGTTCCTTCGCGCGATGTAAACGTTAATGCGATATCATTGTTGTCCGAGTGATCCCACGCGTTTTATCCGAAGGAGTCTCGACAGGTGTGACGAAATTATTTATCGATGGTTTTTTTATTGATAGATGGCTTTTCGTTTCGTCGAGGATCGAACCAAAATCCAATAAACCCCCGATCGGGACGAATCTAATCGTTCGCCTCTCGTCGAGCGATCAATCTCCACTCGCGCGACAAAGAGGAAGAAGAACGCTCGAGTCGCGACGATTAAGCGAGACTCGGGTCGATTACCGTTACGGTTAAACGCGAGTTATTCTGGATTTTGGTGCGAGAACGCTCGTTGCTCGGTAGTTTCGGCCCAAAGAGCTTTCGACGATGCTCGTTGTTATCGCTGCACCGGTGGTTTTTATCGGATTTACTATGTATTTCCGGATGCTTGACGATCCCCCAAAAAATCGGCCGTACCCGAAGACCGGTGCGAACGAGGAAGGAATTTGTCGTTGATCGGCCGTGTCGAGTTCGTTGTATCCGACAAACGTAGACCGGATCGTTGAATCATGCGCCACGCGAGATACAGTACCCGGTAAACCGGTTTATCGTTTTTACCTTTTTCGGGTACGGCTGATGTCTCGACTATACCCGATAATAGCTAGCGCATGGATCGTTCGGTGCGACGATCGGCCGTACTCGTTGATAAAACGTAATTGTGGTAGAATTAGCGATCTTTAGAATTCATTCAATTTTCCTATGTTTCGTTCGATTCGTTGAAACTTCTGTACGGCGCGGCCGGGCAAACGCGTGCAAACTCGGCCCGAAAATCGGTTTCTCTCGATATTTGGTTGCTCCTGTTTACACGAGGAAGGACGAGCGGCTCGCGCGACGTTCGCGCGGCTCGTAATTTCGGAGAATGTTCGAGTTACCGAAGAACGGCGGTTTTCGCTTTTTACGCGTGTGTTTTTTTGCACGCTCGTTTTCTTCGCACGAAGAAACGGTCGTCATCTTCCATGCCCGAACGAGCAAAACGATACGCGAGAATTTTCTTTCGTCGCGATGCCACGACAAAGACTCGGTTCGGACGATCGGAAATAGTTTTTTCACGTATCGCATCTCCGACGCGCCGCAATAATCGCGGAATCGGTGAAAAACAATCAAATTTGTCCCGTCGATCGGTACTTTGAAAAAATCACTACTCGTTAAGTTGCATTCTTGCCGACAAATAATACGCGCGAACCGACAAAAACGAACTCTCTCTCTTCGACGACTCGAACATTCGTGAAAACGGGGTCCCGATGTATCGCGCGATACGTTTGTTCCTACGGTCGAAGCAACCTTCCGAGTATCCGAGTATCGACGTTGCGAGCGAGCGAGCGAGCGAACGGCCGAAGAAGAGTTTCGAGAAGGCGGTTGTCCGGCCGTGGCCCTTTCCCCGCACGTTTCGTCGTCCCCCCAGCCTCAAAGGCTGCGCCTCTTCCCGGTGTACTTCCGACAGCGTGCAATTTTTGTCTCTACCTGGCCTAACTTTAATCGTTGTTTAACCGTACGTCGGATATCAGCGAAAGAAGGGCGAACACACTTTTCTTTTCGAGTCAACGTCGAACGCGAGAGAAGTTTAGCGGGAAGCCGAAGATGCCGGACAAGTGAGAGCGGATCGATCGATCGCGTCGACCGGAACGGTCGAGCAACGGCGAGCCGTCGCAATACCGACGAACGCATCGGCGATAATCCGGTATCCGCGTTCGAACGACGCTTCAAGCTCGATCGCCCCGAGAGGAAGCTATGGAAATTGTTTCGTTCCGTATCCACTCGTTTTTTCGAGTTTCATGGAAAATTCAGCGACCCACGAGATACGCGTTCTCGATCGTTTCGGTCGTGCGCGGTTACTCGTGCTCGCGAGGACAGTAGAAAGCGTTTTCCACGCTTCATTCACGAATCAAGATTACGTAAAAAATGTTGCCTCTCGCGGATAGGTCGGGGAGGTCCCGTTCTTCGCCGCGACGATTGGTACGGGGGGAGAGGGGTCGCGCGTACATATTCCTGCCGGCCGGCGGTGTTTCCCCGTTGGTGTACGCATGCGTTAACCAGGGTTCACGACCCCCTCGTCCGAAGCGGCGATCGCGAGCGGCAGTCTCGTTGGCGCGATCGTCGCGTCGCGCGGAATCCTCGTCCGTTGATTCGTCCATTTTTTTAACCTTGATTTTCATTTTACTTTTCGTACGTTCGTTTTCGTTCAGCGTTTCGGTTTCGGGAGTTACGAGGAGGACCGCCGGTCTCATCCGTATCCCCGTCGCGAACGACACGCTCGCGCGCGCGCGCCCTCGGTGTCTCGCTCGGCCGGCTCGAGAGCCTCGGTCGGTCGGTTATTCGCGCGTCCGAGAAGCCCGTTTCGCGAAAGCGCGTTGCTCGTTGTTGCTCGACTTCCGGCCGTTGTTCGTCCCACCGGTGTACAGTCTTATCGCGGTGTATCGTCGCTCCTCTCGCTGTTGTTCGCGTTACGCGATAGAGCAGTAGGAGATAGAAGGGAGCCGGGAGCCGTATCGAACGACGATCCCTCGACGCGGGAAAGAGTCTCGAGGATCGTCGTCGCGGGTAATCGGCGAGGGGCGGGGGAGCGAACACCGACACGGCTCGGATTCCAGGTTCTCGTCGGGGGACCTGAGTTCGGAACTCGATGACGAGGCGAATCCCGAAACCGGGGTGGCCCCCGTGGGACGACAGGACTCGTCTCATCCGTATCAAGGGAGCCCGCCCGACAGGCCGCTCCAGTCTCAACCGGGACCCGTTCAACCGGCGAATCAGCCACCGGTTCCCGGGGCGGCCCCCCCGGGTGTCGCGAGTTCCGCGGGATCCGCGACGGGTCATCGACCGATCGGTTCCGGCGGGGATTTGAGCCTGAACCTGAGGCCCGGCTCGAGAACGACCAGCGCGCCCTCCTCACCGGCCAAAACGCGGGAAACTCTCCTTCAACGGGTCCAGAGCTTCACCGGGGCTGCGCGCGATCAGGTACGTCCGCTACCTCCGATTTCTCGTTACCGCGAGTGTTACTTTTTCGAACGACGCGGCCCCCCCCGATCGGTTCGCGCGCTCTTCGAGATTTCCCGCGACGATACCGGGATCCGTTTTTACAATTACCGCTTTCACGAATGTCCGCCGTTGCGATCCGACGATCGAACGACCCTTTGATCGTCGCGACCGCGAAACTTTTGTACGATTCGATCGGTTCGCCGCGTCGAGAACCCGACGCTCGTCTTTCCCCCTACGAATGGCTCATTCGATAGCGAATCGACGGTCGGAAGCGTTAATTTTCCGCTTTCGGTAACGATCGAGGTTCGATTCGCCGAGAACGGCGCGACTCGCCCGAGGTTTTTTGCGCCCGCGCCTCTTTCGTCCGTCCGACAAAAATTTCCGCGAAACGCGGCGGGTTCCTTGTTTTCGAAAGGTCGCGCGTCGGTTCGCGTCGGTTCGATTGATTTTACAACAACGGTCGTCCGACGATAACCCGCTGACTCTTCCACGGGCGATCCCGTTAAATTCGCGCGTTCGCGACCGCTGAATCGTTCAGCGAAGGTTTCTCGGTCGAGAACTACCGAGCGTCGAAACTGTTTCGTCGAGAACCGTCGCTCCTCAAATTTCCAAGGATTTTCACGATTTTTGAAAGATCCATCGAGCAATACTCGAAACGTGATTTCTCGACGCGCCGTACACACGTATTTCCATCGATGCCTCGCGGCGCCCACCCTTTCCCTCGATAACGCGTTTCGAGCGAACGATACGATCGATTCGAATCGCCGCGACGCGTTCGATGTCGGAGCTATCTTCGACGAGTTCGCGAGTAACGTCGATCCGCGAGGGGCGAAGCGTCAAACGCGGCGATACGTTCCGTCAAATTTTCTCAGCCGTGGTGCACGATGAACGCGATCGTCGAGAGACTCGAGCGTACTCGCCGAAAATTAGTCCGATATTCATCGAGGACGAAGAACCGTGTTTCTCCTCGCTTTAACGCGTTTCGAGAGCGAAAGCTCGCTCGATCGTCGTACCGGTCGCTCCATCGGCGAGTCCGAACAAACGACTTCCAACGACGGTTCGCCATCGGGGGAAGTACAAGACGCGAGTTCCGCTCGAGAGTACGCGAGTCTCGGAGACCTCGGTTGAAAACGATGGTCGTTCTCTCGTCGCGGTTGCCTCGATCGGAGACGTTTCGTCCGTTTCGCGGCTCGAGTCGTACTCGCGTCGTTTCAAGTTTCTTCGCAACGAGTTTTGGATCGTACAACGATCGATCGACGCTTCGTCGGTGCGAGCGCGCAGAGCGGCTAACGGAGAAACGCGAGAAACGTCGACGACGAGTCTACCGGGGCGCACGGGCGTTCACGGGTCTTTGGAAGGGTGGCTCGTACGACGGGGCGATCGACGAACCTCGAGCGTTAATTTCGCATTCGCGGAGGGAAAGACGAGGAGTCGCGCGACGTCGAAAAGAGGCTCGTTCGGTGCAGCACCGAATCGGGGAGGCGAAAGCCGGGCCGCTCCCTCCTCCTCGTTCTCCCCCGTCCTTCTCCCTGCCTACCGTAGCTCCGATAAGCCCCGTAACCGCGAACCGCCGCTGGCTCCTCCGCGCGAGCTCGATCGTTGATCGACGCGAGTCGCGGTTGTCGCGAACGGAGAGCCAAAGGTCGAACCGGTGCGACGATCGTTGGGCGCGTCGCTCGCCTCGTTTCGTACACTTTTATTCGCGCACGGTCGGGGCTCGCCTCTCGAATCGATCGCCCGCGGAAAAATCTCGGGAACGCGCGGTTATCGCCCGCCGGCCGTGAAAGATCGCGAACCGAGTCGTTCCCGGTGTCTTTGCTCCGCGACGAGTCGCGACTCTTTCGACCGGGAATACACTCGCCAACGCTCGAGTCTTCCCCGAACGCTGCGCGCTACCCTCCGCTATGTTTAATTCGAGCCGCGCGATGTTCGTTCACGCCGGGAGCAGGGTGCGTCGATTCTCGGAGCCGCTGTGGCCGGTACGACGCGGGGACCGTCTCACAACAAGGATCGTTGCTTCACCCTTCTGGTCATCGACGATCAGAACACCGACTGGGGCAAGTACTTCCGTGGTCGTCGGCTTCACGGTGACTACGAGATTCGCGTCGAACAGGCCGAGTTCCGGGAGTTGTCTCTGACGGCCGGCGAGGCCGGAACGACCGTGTCGATGGCCGTTCTCCGCAACGGAACCAAGGTCATCAGGTAAAGTTCGAATCTCGATCGCCCGACTTTTCGTTCCTCTTTTCCGTTCGCGCGCGAGCTTCGATCCGTTTCCGTTGATCGAGCGAAAGCGAGCCCCGCGATAACGCGTTTCGTCGGCCGGTCGTCCGTTTCGCGCTCGCGCGTTTCACGGAGAACGGAACCGCCGTCGTTGATCGCGACCGGGTTCGTCACGAGTCACGACCGATATCGCGAATCCGAGAGTCCGCGCGTCCGTGCGTTTCTTCCTCAAGAGCGCCGGAACGCGACGCGTTAACGCGAAGGGACGCGTCGCGGGGTATTCGCGAGTACCGGGAGATCGTCCGTCGCTGGTAAAAGGTCGAGCGCCGGCCGTGCGAAAGGAGGGGACCCGCGGGTCTTTTCGGATTCGTCGCTCGGCGCGCCGAGCGCGCGGCGGCCCGAACCAGCGGCGGCTCGATCACCGAACGAGCGTACCGGTGTTTTTCGCGATCCTGAACGCGAGGCGTCTAAATTTCACTCGCGAACGACGGCCCTCCCGGTCGTCCCCCGTACGCGAGGGGAGAAACTTACCGCGCGATCCGTCCGCGCGCCCGTCCGCGCGCCCGTCTTCGATCGTCGAGGCCGGAACTAGAAATTTTCACGGCGGGTGTCCCTTCCGATACCGGCGTCCACTGGAATCGGACTCGTCGACGAGGCCGGTGAAACGGGACACCCGAGTCCGCGCGCGGTTCCGTCATTTTTTCGTCGAGTCGTAAAAAATTGGCGTTCGCTCTTTCGCTCGAGAACGAAGGGAAACGCGTTGCGGCGTTGGTCGGGGTCACGGACGCGATTGGGAAAGCAACAACGGGGCTCATCCGCGAACGCGGATGATAATTCATCGATTCGGCCGGCCAATGATTGCCCGAATTCCACGAGCGTTCGCGAAAGCGTTCCGCGATCAGGCCGGCCGGCCGCCCGGACAACGGTCGCAACGAGATTCCTCGACCGTACTCGAGGGCGGCGGTGCCTCGGTCGTTCGACGCGCGACGCGATTTCCCGCCGCGAATCGTAGCCGCGTTTTTTTAAATCCGTTGTCACGCGTCAAGGTCGTTCAAGCCGGACTTGGCCCTGGTCCGTCAGAATCTACGAGACGCGGGCGAAAACTACAAGAATCTTCTACTCGGCCTCATGTACGGAAGTGTACCGAGCGTCAACAATCTTTCCGCCATTTATAACTTCCAGGTGAGTTTGTTTCGGTCGATCGCTTTTTTCGGATCCAATTTTTTCGTTTCTTTTTTTTCGAGGTTCGGAAGGTTTAACCGAGCAAAGCCAATCGGAATCCCGTTCGTTCCGTCCATCATTTTCGAGTCGAGTTTTCATCGCTGAAAAATAAAAACCTTGGAACAAAAATCGTACGCCCCGATACTTCGGAGCGCGCTCTTTCGGAATCCGGGATTAATATCGACACTCGTCCACTGGAAAAAAATACGCGCGCTCGAACAGCGGTTTCGATACGGCCCCGAAAGATAGAGCGAAGAGTTATTCCGATCGGACGAAAACGAATCTTATCGACCGTTCCTCGTCGCTTCCCGTTGAAACGAGTTTTAGCGTTTCGGCCGGCCGTAGCGGGTCCGCGATTGTTTTTTTATAAAAAGTTGCAAAAAACAGTGGATCCCGCAATATTATTGGCTCGTTCGTTTGCTCGTTCAGGACAAGCCTTGGGTATTCGCGCACTTGCTCGGCTTGCAGCGACGCCTGGGCAAGGACAACTTTCCTCTCATCGATCAGACCTTCTACCCGAATCATCGCGAAATGGTGAGTCGCAAAGAAAACAATAACACTTTTGCCACGGTCCGATCGTTATCGGTCGTTCGCGTCGCGTCGTTCGGTCGTTCGCGATAAAAAATTCCGAAAGCGCGTTACCGGATCGGAGGCGGCGTTCGCCGGAGCGATCCGCGGTAGCCGAGGGAACCGCGAACCAGTTACCGACCTTTCGAGGATGGCTCGGACCACCGCCCGCGCGCGTGCCTGCCTCCGCCGCCGCGGTTTATCGACGTTTCGTCGTTTATCCCGAATCGATGCGACGAAACTTCCGGTCGACCGTTGGCTACCCGGCCAAGCCGGTAACGAATCGATTCGTCGGACGATCTCTCGTCGAAACATTTATTATTCAACGTTAAATCACACCGCGCGAATACTCGACGACCGCGGGCTACGTTTACAGGCATCGCGGGAAAAGGTAGGTAAATATCGATAGCGCTGCCGAGCAGCGGTCTTCCTTTTGCGAAACGTTTCGTTCCGGTGGCGGCGCGTTCACCGAGCGCAGCGTCGAAACGCCGACACGAATAATTCGAGCCGATCAAGGAAGAAGCGTCCACGCGGGAACACGCGCGAATCGCGCGTTCCGCGCGTTTCGTTTTACGTCTCGAGATCTTTCGGTCTCCGGGGTATTCCCGGCTGGGGGGAATCCGAACGTGAAACGAACGTGTAGGTATCGCGTTTCGGTCCGGTCGTCGCGGCCGTCCCGGAACAATCGCGACAGCGACCGGATATCGAATATCCGATGTATCTACGACCGCGAACGCGCACTCGCGCCCACACCCGCGTACCTGTGCCCACGCGTGTCAACGAGCGTCGCCCCCTTCCCCAACCCCCCCCGCTCTCTCTCGCTCGCGAAACGACCGATGGACTCGCGCTCGGGAGAGCTTCCCGAAGGGATCGTCCGGTCGAGTCGTACACGGAGAGAGCAGAGTACGCGCGATCGTTCACGGTTGACCGAAACGTTAAGCGCACGAGCCTCGACATGTTTGAAGATACATATTTACGTTTCGTACTTAAATTTTGACGTTCGCGATACGTGGTTTTTGTCAATGCTCTTTACTATCGTCTCTGTACGAAAAGTACGTTCGAACGTTTGACGAATCTCGATGGATGACGCGCGTGCGCGACGCGCGCGTCCTCGAAGAAAACGTCGAAAGCGCCTATCTTTGCGCACGGATGTTCCAATCCGATGTAAATCCGATCGCCTCGAACGGGAAATTCCGTTGCGTCGAAGGGGCGCGGACTTTCCTTTCCGTGTCGGGACTATCGGACTTTTCGAGGACGACTTTATTTAATAATAATAATAATAATAATAATAATAATAATAATAATAATAATAATAACCATGACGATGGCGACGATGACGAGGGTGACGGTGGTAACGACGGAGATGATAACGACGACGATGACGACGATGACGATGATAATAATAATAATAACAACGATTAGGAATTAACGGATCGAACCGAATTCGCGAATCTAATACCGGATACGAACGGCGAAACGTTCTTCCGAGTCGTTCCGACGAGTTCCGACACCGACGTTAAATAACGTTATAAATTAGACGAGCGTAATATTTAGCGTACAACGCGTTGCATTATTTTTCGTCGTTTCCTCCGTCCCGCGCGATGGAACGTTGATTACTAATAATTTCCGTCAAGCCCGCGGATACTAGCCTCTTATCGATAATACACCCCGATCGTTGAAAGGAAGACGGAAATAGCGAGGTTCGGGCGCGTCTCACCGCGAAATCGAAGAGAACTCGGTTTCGTCGGCGAAACTCCGCGATCCGCGATCCGCTTGGAAAATGGTTCGTTCGGTGGTAGAGAGTCTACGACGGAACCAACGAAAAGAGAGGGGAGAGCGCGAACGAAGAAACGTCTCGGGGGAGGGGGGGGGGGGGAAGCCTGGAAGGGGAAGCGGAAATTTAACGGAACGAGGGAGCGGTGGATTTTTGGGGCGAACGGGGAACAATGGGTAGCGCGGATGCGCGAATAACGGTGGCGTAAAGCGCGGCGGACGACCTCGCGTAAAGCGCGTACCTATCGTTGCGTATAGACGACGCGCGTTGCTCATGGATGGGCGTTGTTTACGAACGATCGAAAAAACAATCGCTCGCCGCGAAAAAGCGTTCAATCGTAAAGAATACTCGACCGGAAGAAAATATTGGATCGATACTTTTGCGAAAAGCTGACGAATCAACGACGACGACGACGACGACGACGACGACGACGACGACGACGACGACTCTCGGAAAAAAACGCGCGTTCGAGACTCGTGCGTTCTCGGAAATACAGAATCCTAAACGGCGGACGTGTATTCGCGTATACGCGTACGCGTCGACAGGCGCGCGTTCTTAGAGGTCGTTTCGCGGACGAGCGATTCAAGTATCGCGAGCTTGTTGCTTCACCCGATGACGCTGATGCCGCATCACGCATCTGTTGTACTCGACCGTTGGGAGCCAGGAGCATCCGTTAGGATCGCGCGTGCAGACGCCGTAACTTTCCTGACAGTTCTGCGGTCCCGGCGAGCTTTCCCACAGACACCGCTTACCACCGGACCTCTCGAACGCGGCGCCTTTCCTCGACCACTCGGTGTACGATATCTGCGAATCGTCCAACAAAAACGTTATTCGCGTCCGATTCTCAACATTCGTAAAAATATCTCCGTTGGTTCGTTCAAGGATCATCGGTCGTTCGGCGAAGCGAGTCGGTACGATCGAAACGCGCGCGAGAAGGTCGCGAAGACGCGCGGTCCCGCCCGCCGCGCTTGTATCTCGGCAAGAACGATACTCCTCGACCGCTTCGACGTTTCTCCCGATTTATTCGTTGTTCCGTTTTGACGATCCTCCTTCGGCCCCCCCCGTACCGTTGACGTCGACGAGCAACGTTGACTCGAGGGCGACAGCCGACTTTGCTCGTCCGTACGGTATCGAGCGCGTCGTTTCTTCGAGGGGCGGGCAAGGCGCGGGGAAAAGGCGCGTCGGTAGGCACCGCCGGTCCCGAGTTCCCGGGATCTCCCGATTATCCGCCGGCGAGGCGGCACGCGCGAGGTTCGCGAAGAGAAGAGAGAACGGGACGCGACTCACCTCGCAGGCGCAGCCGCGGTGATAAAATTTGGCGAATCCTTTGCGCTGGCGGGGCGTAACCTTGGACCAGAGCGTCGCGAGTCCGCAAAGCGAGGTGCTCGCTTTTCCAGCGACGACGCGTCCACCGATGAGCCAGGTCTTACCGGGATCGAGCGAGGACACGCCGCACATGCTCTCGTACGAGGACGACCAGATCCACAGGGGTTTTCGTTCGAGGATCGTTCGCGCTTCCGGTGTCGCCTGTCGATCGAAAAGACGCGCCGGCGGACGGCGCGTTCCGGTCAAACGAATCGAGATCGCGGGGACGGGCCGGCGCGCGCGTCCGAGCGTCGCGGTCTCGCCGCGACGGAAAATCGGCGCGTTCGCGGCAAACGGGCGTTCCGCGAGCAACGGTTCGACCCTCGTTCGTTATCGGCCGTCGCGATGCTCGCGCGCGTTCGAACGACCGGCGAAGAAACGCGCGCGAACGGCGCTCGGGCCGATCGGGACTCGAACAAGAACGGTCCGAGCCGTTTCCTCGGGAGATCCGATCGAAGCGCTTCGAGGACACCGCCGATCGATCCTCGAGCGAGCGTGTCGCTCGTCGCGGTGGCCGAGCACCCGAGAGAGTCTCTTCTCTCTTTGAGCTTTTTTGTATTTTCTTGGCTCGTCGGTGATTCGTCGACAAAGTTCGAGGATAGGCCTCTCGTTCGCCGGCGGATCGGTCTCGACGAGCGAACCGAGCGGGTGCGGGGATCGCTCGGCGCTTTCTCTCGTTCGAAACGCGCGAACCGAACGGCGAGAGCCGGAGAGCCGGAGAGCCCGACTCTCCGACGGGACTCGAAGATACGCGGCGGCGCGCGTTCGCCCGCGACTCGCGCCAAATTTTTCTTCGTCTCGGATTTCTCTTTGGTCCGTCTTTTCCCGAGGTTCTCGCGAGAGGGTTCCCGCGTGTATATTCGCGACGATCCGTCGAGCGCGACGATCGGCCGAGACGCCTCTCGTTTCTTCCGAGGGACGATTCGAAGAGACGCGAGGCGCGCGAACGCCGCCTCTTTACCCGCGAGTACGTTCCCCCGTTGCGCGTTGATCGGAACGATTCGTATTCTCGAGTCCGAAGGGGCTTTTGTAAAAGAAACGCGCTCGCTCGGGTCTCGTACGCGCGCGTTCGAGTTTTTCGAGCGACCTTTCGGGAAAGAAGCGAAATCGAATCGACCGATTAGAAATACCCGCGCGGATACCGAACGGAACGACAACGGACGATCGCGGGAGCGCGCGTCGTCGTTCGGTGGTCGTACGTACCTTGAAGATTCGATGCAGGTTGACTCTGTAGGCCGCTTCGTAGTCGTTGACTCGCGACGAATGCTTCACCCGCACGAGCGCGACTGTCCAACAAGAAAGAACGCAATTTCGTGTATTCGCGAGCTCGCGCGCTGGTCGAAACGAACGACGCGTGGCTCTTTTCAATCCGAGGAAAAACGGTCTCGAGGGGGTGGAAGCGACCTCGCGGAAGAGGGCCTCTCCGGGGCTGATACGGCAGTTTCCGACGCGACGAGCCCACCCGTTTCGATCAAGCGTGAAAACGAAGCTCGTGGATCGGGGATCGCGCGGGAACGCGCAAACTTCAATTCCCCCCCCCCCCGCCCCCCGCCCCTCTTCGAAACGAACCACGATTCGTCGATTTCGATTCAACGCGGACCGTCGCCGCGCGGACCGACGAGAAACCCAAACACAGGGGTGGCTCGCCCCGCGGTAACTTTTTTTCAATCGAGTTTTCAAAAATCTTGATTCCGAGATAATCGCGTTCGAGGATCGAAGCGCGTCGGGCGCGCCGGGCGGCCGGGCGGCCGGGCGGCCGAACGGGCGCTCGAACGCGTACAGCCTCGGATCCGTCGCTTCGATCCTTGTGAAATTTGGAACAAATATTCTCGGGACATTGTTCCGAGGGAACGAGCGCTCGCGTTTCGTTTCGATCTTTCCAGCGGTCGCAAAGCGCGCACGACTCGTCGAAGGGAAGAAAATCTCTGCGGAATTTCCGCTTCGTCAACGGCGGGCGAGGGGCGGGGGGGGGGGGGGGGGGGCGCGGCGGGGGGGGGGGGGGCGCTCGTCGCCGAGATCTCGTCCCTCTCTCTCTCGCGTATCGTCGTTTCAGTTTTACCGCGCGAGCGTTTCGCGAAACGCTCGAGAACGAGCGAAACAAACGCGCCCGAATTTATTTAAAAAATGTACGCGTCGACGCGCGACGGGAGACGCGTTTATCGTCGAAACGAAGCACCCGTAGGTAGGCGGTACGACGCGCGTTACGGAACGGCTCTCTCTCTCTCTCTCTCGAGGCGCTCGCCTTCTCCGCGTCTCGCGTACTCGAGAGCTCGCGCGTACTCGCTACGAATATCGCGTTCGGAATACTCGAGGACGACGAACGAGAATCGCGCGTAAGGCGCGCACGGATACTCGACGATCGAGCGGGTCAAAGTTTTTCGAGATTCGTCTCTCGCGAAGAGGTTCGTCGCGCGGTGAGGCGCAGTACCGAGCGCGTCTCGAGCGACGCCGGCGGCGGCGGCGGCTCGGCGGGAACGATTCGAGCGCGGGGAGGGGCGCCGCGATTCGCGCTTCACCGACGATCGATACGATCCAATTCCGAACAGAGGAAACCGAAGAGAGCCGCGCGCGGGCGAGTACGCGCGAGTCGCCGTCGAACGCGCGTCGAATCTCGGGTACACGGGGATTCGTAAGCGCGGGGCGTAACGTTCGGAAGCGAGCGCCCGCGTCGCCTCTCGCGTTCGTTACCAAAGTCCGCTCGACAGAATTTCGTCTGTGGATGCTCGAGAGCGCAGGAACAGGCATCCGAGACGCTCGACCGGCCCAGTAACACGGCCAGCGCGCCCAGTATCGTCAGATCCGCGATTCGTCCCATCTGAAATTCCAACAAAGTTTCGTTTCGTTTAACCGGCGAACAAAATTTGAGAGAAACGCGAATCGCCGATCTCGAGGATCGAGGCGCGCCGTCCCTCGATAATTTCTACCGAGTACGGCGTTGTTCGTCAACACCCCGGGTACCCGGTCGATCACCGGGTACCCGGGGTGTCCGTTTCAGCTTCGCGGATGGAACGCGTCGACTCTTTCTTCGAGAGACCGTGTAGCACAGCCGTCCGGATCCCCGAAACTCGAACGGCTCGAGAACCAATTTTTGTGAAATCTCTTTACGATGAATTATTCAATAACGGCAATCGAGGGTAAAATTCGACAGCCTCGTTCGCTCGATAACCGGGCGAGTCGTTTACGCGCGAACGTCGGGCTCGCGCGCACCGGAGAGACCGCCCTTCGTTCGAGCCTCGAGGCGGTTCGACTTTCGAACGAACGATAAAGAACGTCGCGCCCGGTTATCGAACGAAGGAGGTGTCCGGTTGGATCGTAAAAAACGTTTGACAAAAATTGGGTCTCGAGCCGCTCGAATTCCGAACGGGATCCGAACGGTCGCGCGCTCTCTTTGAAAGAAAAAGTTGACGAATCGTATCCGCGAAGCCGAAACGGATACCCCCGGTCGGGTACCCGGTCGTCGACCGTACGGTCGAACGACACCGAAACGGTGGCGACTCTCATAATCGGCGGGCGGGCGGGCGGGCTTCCGACGCGACTTCCGTCTTTCGTCGGTAGCGATCGCCGCGTCGTCGTTTCGTAGATTTTTGAAAAAAACGCGCGGCGAGTTACACGCAACGCGCGTGTACTCGTTTCGATCGGGTTCGCGAAGCGGCGAGCGCCGAGTCCCGAACGAAGAAGCGGGACAAAACGGGAAAGGGAGTCGTCGCGACCCGAGTTCCGGGGGCCGCCGGCGCCTCCCGTCGTTCCTCGTCGAATCGTAACACCCGTCTATACGCGGAACGGCTGCTGTTCCCGTCGGCGGTTCGATCGGCCTCGTCGGAGGTCCTCGTCGAACGAGACGCTCGCGAGACGTCGACGATTCCTCCCCCCCGAACGCGCGTCTTCCTCCGCGCGTGTGTTTTTACGCGGGGCGATCGGGGCAACGCGACCCCCGTTACCCGACCGGCCTCGTTCCGGACGTTTCTTCGAACGAACGAATCACTCGCGGGTGTCGCGTTCGAGGAAAATCTTTCGTCCGTTATTGGGAAAGTCCCGGTGCCGGATTTCGACGCGTCGTCCGTGAAAGGCATCGTGGAAAATTGCGCGTCTCGCTCGACGCGTCGTCGCCGAGACGCGACTCCGCTCTCGACGAGCCCCTCGGCCGTGACGACGAAGCCGCGCGAACGATACGCGAAACGGGAGGCCTTCGGACAATAGCGACGAACGCGTCGGGACGCGTTGCGTCGCTATTGTCGCGCTATCGTCACGACGCCGGAAACTCCGCGCTCCGCGCGGAGTTTCCGGCGCGTGGAGGGTCTTCGCCTCGAATCGGTCGCGTCGAACGCGAGAAAACTCGGAGTCCGAAACGCGATTCGTACATTCGAGTACTTCAAGACCGTCCAGTTCCGAAACGGACGAATCGTCGGTGCTTCCGTTTTCGATGTTCCATTTTTGTAACGAATCGTCACCGCTGCGACGGACGTCGGGACGTTTTCGCGCGATCCGCGAGCGCCCCTGGACTCGCGACCGACGCTCGATACCCGACCGACCGGGTTATCGCCCGATGCGAGCGAACCGATCTTCGTTATATTTTCCTTTTGGAACGAGTCCTTCGACAGAATCAACCGAATCGGTCGATTCCAACGAGCAAGTGTCGATCGAACGCGAGCCTCGGCCGTCGTTCGAACGATCGAAACACCCGCGCGACCTCTTCGGATCCTTCGACCACCGGCGCGTGTCCCCTCTTTTGACCCTCGTCCCGTGCTATTGCGCCAGGCGTACGCGAGAAAGAGGTTATATATATATGTGTGTATACGCGCCCGTTCACTCGCGACCGGAGAACGGGTATAAATAACCGCGCGTGCCCGCGTGAACGTTTACGCGCGTTCCGGTGGGTCGTTCGAGCGATTCGATTATTATTCGTTTCTAACAACAGTTTCGTTCGATAGATACGGATAATAAAAAAAAAAAAAAAAAAAAGGGACACAAAAAAAAAACGTGACACGAGAGACAACGATGTTCTCGGTTTTCGAAAAAGAAAGAAAAAGGATCGTTCCTTCGCGATCAATTACGATCGATAACGGCGAGTTCGATCGCGCGACGCGCGGTCGCGATTCACTCGGGCGTTACGAAACGCGAGTGAAAGTTAGCCGGAACTGAAAAATCGATATTCACGAGCGATAGGTGGAAAACGGTCGGCGTCGCGAAACAAACGATACTCGAAACGTCGGCAACGGTGAGGGCTGCCGCTCCGGATACGTCTCGGTGGTACGAGACGTCCGAACCTTCCGTACGAGGATCCTCGCTTCTCCGGCCAGCCTGCGCGCGACGCGCGACAACGCGCGTGTACGCGCGACACGGATCGCGCCCGAACGCGTCACGAGGGAGACTCGATTCGTCGATCGGGAAACCAGTTTCGCCGCGAACGAGATTCTCGAGGGTCGAGGGTCCGACCGGGAGGGTTCGCGAAACGGGAAGCGAGGCTGAGATCTCAAAACAGAGAATTTCGGATGCCGTGATTTCCGTCTCTCGCGATTATTCGCGAAGCGAACGGGAGGACCGGCACCGACGGCGACGCTCCGTACGCTCGTTGCGTATACGTAACGCGCAAAACGGCGAGCGACGAGCGAAAATCCGTGCCGCGAATTCGACGAGATCTCGAACGTCGGTGCGGAGGACGACGCGTCCCGGTTTCCCGGCGAATCATCGGTCGAGCGGGAACCTCGACTCGCTCGCTCGATCGATCGCGCAGTTTCGGGGAGTCGCCGTTACCGATCGAGTGAACCGAAAGAGGGACGGGAGAGAGAGAGAGAGAGAGAGAGAGAGCGCGAGAGCGGGGATCGCCGTCTCGATGCGGCGAGCGCGACGAGACGAGGCGGAAACAGGCGCGGACGGTAGCGTCGACGGTTCGACGAGCTCGACGCGGTCGCCGCGAGCTCGAAAGGCCTCGATTTCGCTCGGTTCGCGAGCCTCCTCCGGCCGGGGGTCACCCCGGAAACCAAAGATAGAAAGGACGCAACGGCCGTAGCGCAGCGCGGGTTCGCGCCTATCCGCGGCGCGCGCGTACGCGCGTCGCGGCCGCGGAACCGACGATGCACCGAACCGCTCGATTGACGAGAGAAACGCGCGCGGATCGCCGAGCGGACTCGAACGCGGTGGTTCGCGCCGTTTTTATCGACGCGAGACGCGAGAACGCGACGAACCGAAACGGCGAGACGGGCGATGCTCGACGCTGGAACGCGACTCTCGGGGCCAACGCCGATCAGCGCGGGTCCGACGACGGAGATCGCCGGCCGAACGATTCCTCGAGGGGACGGGTCGGCCTCCTCGAGGGAGGAAGAGCCCCCCCGCGACGGATCGTCGAGGGTGGCCCGCGACCGGGCGCCTCTCCCCGCCGCCTCGTCGGCCGCGCGCCCGGAAGCTTCGAACCGGACGTCCCCGCGGTACGACGCGACGCTCTCGAACGACGGATCGGGCACCTTTGAGCTTTCGTCCGCCTCGATACGGGCCGAGCGATAGTCGCAACGGCTTTGAAAAACGGTCGCGACGAGTCTCCGATTCGACGTCGCACCGCGCGCGGTCCTCGCGCAACGCCGTTCGAAACGCTTTCGCGCGCGCGTCGAGAGATACCTCTCGGCGAGATCGCGTTTCGTAATATTTTCAAAAAATAACGACACGCGCGGATACTCGGTCCGCAAAATTGATTCGATTCATCGTCGGAGGGTCGATACCCCGCGCGCGAGCGTCGCGCCGTTGAACCGAAACGTTGCCCCGCGCGTGAACGCGTCGACGAGCGAGACCGGCTCGACGGACGCGCGTCGGGCGTAAACGGTGGTTCCGCGTAAAAGTACGCGCGTACGGGGGAAGCGTTCCGAGTCGGGCGTTCGGGAATCGATCGAGCACCGGACGAGAGCGGTCCGTGGTAATAATAATCGAAAGGGCACGCGCGATCTCCGGAGAGACGGGGGGGGAAGAGCGCGACGCGGTATCGGCCGTTGGACGGTGCTCGCGCGTGCCCCGCGCTCGGGGCGCGTCCGCGCCCGGTGGTCTCGTCGCGCTTCTCGAATCCCCCCGATGGGTCGAAGCGACGAGGCCGACTCGAATCGGACGAGACGCGCCGAGATCGCGAGGGGCGTTCCCTCGATGCACCGGGCGCGTACGTTTTCCACTCCCGCGACGCAGCGCCGCGATCGATCCGATCGCCTCTCGTTCCTCTCTCGAGGTCCGGGTCGCGCGATCGCGCGCCGGTACACGGGGGCGCGTCCTTCTCGATTAATCGCGGTGAATCATCGCCGAGGTGAATCGCGAGGCTGATTCACCGCGGGACCCCGGGATCGCGCGATTCCGTACGATCGTCGCGTCGTTCGAATCATTAATCGTCGCACGCGTCATCGAACGAAACGGCCGTCGACGAGTCGTTCGTTTCTCGCGCCCAAAGCAAAGGAAGCAAAGGAAGCAAATCGGTCGTCCCGCGGAAGCGGGGGCTTCGATCGACGAGGATCGATACGGACGCGGATCGCCGAAGAGAGAGTCGGATAATTCGGCATTGACGATTTCGTGGCGGGCGGGCGGGCGGGCGCGCGCGGTCGCGCGAGAACGAAACAGTAACAACGCGGCGGTCGTGGGAACGAAAAGCTGCGCGCCAAGCGGGACGATTCCGCAGAGGTGCGAAAATGGAAAGAACGCGGAGGCGGAAGAGGGAGGCCGCGGCAACGGAGTCCGACTCGACTCGGCGTCGGCGGAGTCGAATCGGATCTCGCGCGAGCCTCGGTCCGCGACTTTTGTCGGGCTCCGTTGCGCCGACGCGGCGAAAACGACGCGCGGAGCGAACGTTTCGGTGGCTGCCCGTTGATACGCTTCTCGAAACGTTCGACGCACCGAGGAACAACGCGTTTCGCGTCGTTTCTTCGCGGCCGCTTCTAAATATTAAAATTTGACTCGTCCGTCGGTGACGAGAGTCGAACAACGCCCAATATCGATAACGATTTCATCGTCTCGCGAAGCGTTGCTCGCTCATCGATGAAACCAGGTCTCGCTACGGTCAGCGAATACGCGTCTTCGCGTCCTCTCGCAGCGTTCGTTAAGGCGCAACGAGGGTCCGTCGTTCGTACGAAACGCGAACGATAGGCTCATCGAAAACGGTTCTTTGGCGATTTGTGACGGCAAACATTTTTTTAATAAACCTCGGGACTGGCGAGTACAGGTGTATTCGTACAACGGTATTGGCAAAAGATTTTCGAAGAATCCCGACCGTCGCGGATCTTTCCGCCTCAAATGGGAAAACATTCTCGTCCGGTACCTTCCTAAAATCGAAAAGTAAACGGCGAGTCGGAACGGTCTTTACGATTACCTACGAAAGTTTGCGCTCGAGAAACGCAACGATAATGAAAATGTTCGATTCCCTCGGCGAAGGTGTTCGTCAAAATTGATGAATCTCTGACGAAAGAAACAAGAAGACGAGGAGAAAGAAAGTATTGGAACGGATCGTGATTAACGCTCGCGATATCCTTCGAAAGGAAGGGGGGGAGTCGGCGCGACCTCTCGCGTTCGTCACGATCGCGTACACGCCCAGCGAGCGAGAGTACCCGCTCCTTCCGCCTATTTTTCTCGTACCTGCGGCTTCAAATTGATAAGAGGGAACTCTCTCCCTCTCTCTTTTAGGGAGAACGTGAAAAAGAAGAAAAAAAAAAAAAGAAAAGACGGGCCGTTCGTCGAGACGAAGGTAACCCGCCTTACGGTTGTCCGAACCCACCGTTTGGCAAAATACTCCCGAGGATCCGTCGGAATCGCCGAGGGTAGCTTATTTCTCGAAGCAAAGTCAAGGTCGTTCGTATCGAGCCCACTTTTCGGAGCGAGACCCTCGGTAGTCCTTCTCCGAACAATCGAGACGAGTAACGAGTCGCGGTGTTTGGTATTTTTCCATCGCTCGCGTATCTTCTTCGTTCCGAGTGACTCTTCGGGGCGCGTTGTTCCGGATCTGATTTTGACGGTAGAAAAAGAAAGACGACCGGATCCAGCGAAAACACAATCGGCAGCCCTGGACGCACCGTGGATCGTTGCGGCAAAGATTCCGCGCGTTCGCGAGGGTGCGTACTTTTATCGAAGGGTCATCGTTTTTTCATTTCCGAGTGCCGCTCGTGAAAAGTAAAAATCGAATAATCGTTGAGTTTCACCGTTTCCGTGCCGCCGCCGGCGGCGCTCGCTTGGAAAATAATCGAGCAACGTTTCCGACAACGGAAACGGTCGATCAATTCTCGTCGGCGGGTCATCGTTTTTTCATCGATATCTGGCTCGCGCGGAACCGAGTATTCGTGTTTCGCGTCGTTCGTGACAACCGCCGCTTCTTTCGAAGGTGCTTTTCGGGTTCGAGTTTTCAACGAATCAATCGTATCGCTCGGTTCGAGGAGCGGGCGTGGAATCGCGGCTCGTGGAAAGGCTCGCGGTACGCGCGATCGTCGTTTGGGTACGCGCGGACGCGAGAGACGCGTACGCTACGCGCGCGCCCGTTATCCCGACGAGTTCGCCGCTGCGGTTCTTCTCTCCCGCTGTTTCCAATTATCACCCGACGGTCCGAACAGCCCGACGGAGGTTCTCAATGTTGCGCCGGGACGAGAGCTCCCGCGAGCGAAGCTCTCTCTCTCTCTCTACGAGTAGCGGGTACGCGCGGAGACACCGGCCGGCCCGATCTCCCGTAACCCCGAAAATCCCCTTTCGATCGAGACGTCTTCCGTCGAGGGCTATTCGAATCGTATCCCCACTTATCGGCACCGTTCTCGATACTTTAGTATTATTATTCCGTTTAAAGTACTCCTCTGGAACAACGACGCGTAACTTTTGACCGAGCAGTCGTCGGAGTTTCGTTCGACGTAACCGCTAATAATCGTGACAACGAACCATCGATGAACGTTAACGACGAGAGAAAGAAAATTCGGCGGCACGAATACCAGGGGGAAACGACGAGAAAGATTGGAAGAACGGTAGGCGCTGCTCGGAACTGCTCGAAGGAACCGAACGCGCGCAGGGGGGGGACTCTTGCGTTTGGATTCCCCGGCCTCGTGGTTTCTCGTGGTCGACGAAAAATTAAAAAAAAAAAAAAAAAAAAACGAAAGGAAAAAAGGCGTTATCGAGGGGGGCGCGTATCGCGGTTCGAGATCGTCGCTGTCCTTTCAACCGCCGCTCTCGTTTTCCTCGCGAGCGCGATTTCTCGCGGGTAGGGGCTTCTCGCTGACACCGATCGCGACGATCGAGTCGGTCCTGCTTCGATCGACGCGAATCACTCGACGGTGCGAGGCGAGACTGTTCGATAGCGCGAAACTCGCGACTTCTCCGCGATCCGGAGATAATTCTTGGGCCACGAATCGGCCGTTGTTTCTCGTTTCTCGATCCACGTGTCCGCTCGATCGCTCGCGAAGCGACAATTCACGAGGAACTCGAGCAGAAAACGAGGCGGCGGCGCGCCGATCCGATCGCGTTCGCTCGGAAACCGATCGAACCGGAAACGCGTTTGCTCTCGACGGGTATTGCTCGTGAAAACGAAACTTGATTCTTCCGGACCGTTAATACCGAAAGTTACGGAAGAACGCGCTCGTCGCGTCGCCGTCCATCGAGAACCGCGCGCGCGGACGTCTCGCGCGAAAGCGGAACGCACGCGCGTACGCACGCGCGGCTCGAAGCCCCGACACGGATCGCGTTGATCCGGACGCGCTCGGGTCGGAACGGTTCTCGATCCCTGGCGGATCGAGCGTTTTCGAGGTCGATCCGCGCTCGTCGCGAATCTCGAAGAGAAGCCCGTCTCGAGTCCGCGGAGCGGATCCGACGCGAGGTTCGGCCGAAAAATTCGAAAAAGTCGAGCGAAGGCAACGAGCGACCCCGACCCGCCGACCCACCGACCTCGTACACGCGCGACCGATTCGGGAACGAGCGCCCCTCTGGAATTTCCGAGATCCAATCGCCGCGCGCGGCGCGCGACGTTTTCGCGAAATCGCGAACGAATACCCGCGATACGCGGTTCCCACGAATTTCCCAACGCGTGGGACGGAATCGAACGTTCCTCTCTCTCTCCCCCCCAGCCTCAGCCCCGACAACGGCCGGACTCTTCGTCTCGCGTCGTTTCCGGGGCGACTCTGGCAATCTCGTCGGTTCGAAGATTGGACGAGGAAAGAGGGACTCGTTCGTTTCCCGCGTCGACGCTGTCCGGTAGAATGTTGCTCGATCTCGAGGAGTCCTCCGCGAAATCGAAATCGAACGAGTCGAGAGGAGGCTGCCGCTCGAACGCGTCGTTTCTTCGACTCGTGGCCCGCGTACGAGTTCAAGAGGAACGAAGCGCGTTCCGTTAGAACTTTGGTCGAACGCGCGGTCCGTAAACGCATCGACGCGTCGATCGAAGCGGCGGACCCGAGTCGACGGTTCGATCGGACGCGTTCGGCGAAACGAAATATTCGAAGAAACGAAACAAAAAAGAAAAACGGTCCGCGGTCGTTCGGACGATAGCGTCGAACGCGATCGCTCGCGCGGCGCTTCGAACGAACTCGAGGATTCGTCGAACCCGAGAGGGAACGCGCGAGCGTATTCGTGAAACGCGGCGACGATCGATCCGGGCGAACGAACGGTACGCGAAACTCGGAGCGAACAAAGATAAGTCGGACGCATCGATCTCGCCTCGAGGACGACAGCGACGAGGACTCACCGATTCGGCCGCCGATGATCGAGACGGGGGTTAAAAATCGTGGACGCCGAATCCTCGCGGGTGAGCTCTCTCCTCGCCTCCGGTTCGGGACGCGACGCCTCTCGACGCGTTCCGCGTATCGACGCCGCGCGCAAACTCGCGCGTCACTTTGCTATCGGGAACGTGTTTTTTTTTTTTT
>JAPYZI010004054.1:0-22323 GCA_030523105.1 Ophioninae sp. A BG-2022a
CCTATTCCAAACCCCCCAAATGAATCCCCATAGCCTACGGAAAGGTCATCCCACGACCTTTTGAAATATCGTGATTTTTGAGATTCCGGAAAAGTGGCCAGGGAGGACGACAAAATTTTTTTTTCTTTTTTTTAAGTATTAAAAGGGTGTATTTGATCGGAAATTTTCCGCTGATTACGAATCTGCGCGAGTTTTTGCCGAAAATGCAAAATTAGACTGGGAAAATGGGAAAAACCCATTCTAGAATACTTTTTGGACAGTTTTCCTACTGCAGATTACGGTAGCTACCGTAAGGACGGAGGTTACGAATTAGCGCAGTGAACAAGTGACAAGTGCCAAGTCAAAAAGTCTATTGATTTTTCGGAAGGATGAAAGCGCAGTTGGTAAGAATGGAGAACGCGTGTACTTTTGACCGCTTGAGAGGCTTATGCTCGGGAAATTTGTGAAAGTGCAATACGATGGATCGTAGCTCGCAATTGCTCCCATGGTAACCACAACCAAGCGGTTGAATACTGTGGGAGAAATTAGATTTTGAAATTTCCATGTGGCTAGGAACGTATTCGTCGTTCCCTTAAATTGAATTGGCGTTGAATAGCGTAGCGAGAGATCGGCGGGCATCGATGTCGCCGGACATGTTGTTTTGTTTTTGAGCAGCCTAGTAACAGATTGCGGGAGCGAGGGTGAATTATCTCGGACCATTATCATATCTTTTTCCACAACCAACGAGTATCGCCGAGACTATCAGTCGGGCCATGAATGTTGATAATGGAGAAAGATGGAGGGGGAATAAAAGATGGACCGACAAAGCGAGAGGGTGAGCAAGAAGAACAGACGCAAACGAAGAGAGGGAGAAAGAACGAAGTTGGAAAACGTTGATGGCGCGTCACGGAGAAGTGCTGAGAGCGATGGAAGCCAGCGAGAGACACAGAGACGGAGAGAGACGGAGAGAGAGCTCATCGATGACGTTCCTGATATCACGAGAGAGCTCGGTGGTTATCGAGTGATCTGGCGGGCGTCCGCAAGTGTTATCGGGGCCCCCGGGTTGCTGATAAGGTGCGGGAACGCGATAAATTAACCATCGCAATCTCGTGTGACCCAGGCCTTCCAACCTCGCCGAGCAGAACACACAGTGCGCCACTAGTAGTTTAAAGTGGGCCGAGACAGTATTCATCGCTCCACCGGGCAATTTATTTCGTTTTTTTTTTTTTTTTTTTTTTTTTTTTTTTTTTTTTTTTTTTTTTTTTTTTTTTTTTTTTTTTTTTTTTTTTATTTGTTTGTTTTTAATTAATTTATTCTTTTTATTTTTTTTCGTTGGGAAATTAAGAGTGATGAGTTAATGGGTTTAAGTGGCTGATAGGCAATTTTTAAATATCATCTTTATCGTGAAGAAAAGGCAGAAACGAATTGACAGTTCTTTTGAGTCGCCAACACAGTCTGATTCGGTAGTACAATGTTGTGAACTATCGACAGTCTGGCTAGACAAGTCCTGGTTTGTCACTTATCAACGGTCTGACTAGACACCACGAGGCGAATTGTCAACTACCCGTTTGGGAAAGACAATAGTTTGACTGGAAGAGACAACAAGACGATTGGACAAGCCTAAATCGAAAAACGAAATCGTTCTACATTTAGTAATTGCGATAAAATACAACTGAAAGCTGCCCAATGACCGCGAAACAACATTCCGTTACAGAAAAATTATTCCTGCAGCGCGAAACTTCATGAATAAATATGGAATATTTTGCAAGTCAACTAAACACCCAAGAACAGATGATTAATTATCTTTTTTTCCCCTCTAAGTATCATCGTATACGGAATCCCCGCGTATTAAGATAAGATCGATTGCACAGTGCGAGGACACAAAAAAAAATTCACCGTTACATCGAGATGAGGAACAAAAAAACTTCGCACGCGGGCGAGTATCGCGACCCCGCAAACGTTGAACGTTTTCGAAGGATCGGGATAAAAAAAGGACGAGTATAAATCTGCGAAATTTCAACAGCGACACATAAATATAAAAATAAAAGATTTCTTCTCAGTATTGGTAAAATAAGGAAATCGATAATCGAAAGACTCTTTTCGATTATATATATTCGCAAGGTTTTCATATTTGCAGTACCTGTTTCAACACTACGAAAATAAATTAATTTCAATTTATAAAACTTCCTTTTGACGGAAACAGTGAATGAAAATTTCTGGACTACTTTCAGGCATTCTCATTCGAGATAAACGACTATAATTCCTAAATAAAAAAAGGTTCTTCGAGATAAAAATTAAAAAAAAAAAAATGAAAAATAGATTAAAAAATCTTTGACTTCTGACGATGAATATTTCGATGCCCAAAAAATCTTGAATCAACAATAATTTCGTTAAATCGAAAAGTTTCTCTCGCAATTTGCGTCGATGCATGATTTTTTCAATATAATTAATTTATTTACTTTTACTATAACAAACCGTTTATTATCGATTTTAGTGACGAGGACAAACATTGAATGGTCATTCGAAAACGAATATGCGTTTTATACAGAATCAACAAGAGGATCCAAAAACGAGGTCTGGACATTCGCGAACTCGAAATTTTCTGTACACGATCAAATAAATAAGTATTGGTTTCGTATAAGCGCGTACCGTGTGCGAAAGACGATCCTCGCCGGGAGAGATCGAACGAGATTATAATTTCCTCCCTATCTTACGCTCCTCTCTTCCTCTCTCTCTCTCTCTCTGTCCCGTTCACCCATCCTCCCGTATTTTCTCTCAGAGCGAAGGAGCCACTCGAAAAAGACTAGAGTGTGGTGTGTCCAGCGATACGAGGACTCTCCACGAGAACCAGAAAGAAAAAGAGAAAAAGAGAGAGAGAGAGCGAAAAAGATTTGCCGATTTTTGTCGACGATAATCCGAATGATCCGGCGGGAAGGAAAAGATCGTTCACCAGCCTATACCCGGCAGACGAATCGGGTAGGCAAGAGGGAGAGAGAGGGAGTCCTGCCGCGGTCTCTTCGCGAGACATCTCGTTGTGAGATCGAATCTCATCGATCGCGCTCGACCGCGTTTACCAAATATATTTATGTACGTGTGTGTGTGTGTATATATATATATATAAGGATACGATACCCAGTTTGGATGAAATACGTGAATCCCATGATGAAATCTCATGGTGTGGGCAGTAAACTTTACAAAATTGAACCTTCCCAATATACCGATGTTCAATTATTTTCAAATGTCAAACATCAGTTTGTTTGAATTATGCGAACCCCAAGAAACCCTGCCTCCCACGTCTTTTCCCTCATGGAACAAAAGTTCGAGAATGGTCAAAGATGCAACAAGAATCCTTTTTTTTTTGAAGGTTAACAAATTCCTTTCGAACATTCGCGCCACGATTCTTGCTTAACGATTAACGAAGAATCGGCGATGTATAATTTTTCAATAAATAAGAGAGCATAAAAATAAATAAAGCAATTGCGTTCCAACGACGCGAACGTCAATGCATCCCGCAAGACTATTTTCACTTCCTATCCATAACCGGGACTTTCAAAACTGCGTTTCAGGATCGTGAAAAAAAAAAAAATTGAAAAATACTCCACCGCCGCGCAATCGGTTTGCCGATTGAAAAATGTGACAATGAGTTTCAATTGCGTCGACACGGTTTATCTGCTTCTTACGCCTCATACGGGCTGGTGACATTTTTTGCTATTGCTTGATACGCGGTTTTTATTGAGAGAGAGAGAGAGAGAGAGAGAGAGAGAGAGAGAGAGAGAGAGAGAGAGAGAGAGAGAGAGAGAGAGAGAGAGAGAGAGAGAGAGGGGAAGAGAGAGAGAGAGAGAGAGGGAGAGAGGAGCGAACAGTAATTTACATAATACCTGCATGCGGAGCGTCATTGAACGTGCCACCGTATGATAGCCACTGCGCCAACTGCAGCGGCGTTATCGGGCTCATCGAGAGCAAGAACGATCGGAAGAGACTGGATGTGCATACGCGCATACATACGCGCCACACGTACGATCCAAGCGTGGACACTAAGAAGTACAAAAAAACGAAAAAAAAAAAAAAAAGAAAAAAAAAACAACAGCAACAACGAGCGGCAGAAAAGCGTGTGAGGTGCGAGCGAGATCGATATCGATGGATAGAGCCTTTTCGATACAATCTTTTTCCCACCATTCGTGCGCGCGATTGAATATATATGCATACGCGAATACACAAATACACAGACGGGAAAACCCGATCGAGCGATTCGATCGTTTGTCGCCAAGCCAAAGATTTCCGATACCTATAAATTAATGTATGCACTCTTGATCGATATAATGATCCGATCGCCCGATACTTTGCCCCGCTTTGGATTTTGTTGCATCTTTCGTCTCGTTCTTTTTCAACACTCGTTGCTAACTCCCCGTCGCAGTTTCCGTCCTCGTCGATACGATCGACGACATAAACTCGGTCGGTGCGTTATCGATATATTAGATGTAGTATAAAGAAATCCATTATTTTGTGGAAGCAATCACAAACTGAGTCAGCCAATCACAAAAATGTCGAAAAATTATGTTCGGTACGAAATCTCATCTTTCTAACGCCATCTAGGCTAAACCAATCAGACTTATACAACGCAAGATACAGATAACTACAGCCGTGTATTGGAAAAATCATGGATTTATTTTTGCTACGCCTAATATGAGTGGATAATATCATTTGGGTGGATTCGCAGACTCTCGCATTTCTCTCTCTCTCGTGGCAGAAAAGCTTTCCTAAAATCATGTTGCGATCCGTCGTCATTATTATTACTATTATTCACTTTGACTACCATTAAGGATAGTGAAAGTGAAAAACAATTGTATCTTCGGTGCAATTGATAAAATCATATTTTCGATCGACGATACGTATTCCGGAATCGCTATTGCCTACCGGTGGAGTTAGAAATTATGTTCACCAGCATCCTCTCGGAGCCTTAATCGAGCAAGGATTCCAGTCTTAGTTTCCAGTTTTCGATCGGAAACTAAAAGAGCCAAAGACAGAAGAAAAAAAAAATGTTCGCCCAACCTTGGGCACACGCGAGTTAGCTCGAATTTATCGTCGGGGTTCCCGAAACTCTTTATTTCCGTTTCTCATCATTTTCGCGACACGTGCGATCCGTATATACACGTTTTATCCGCGAAGATATACAGGAACGTCGGGGAGCGGGAGAACCATGTACGAAATGCTTCGCGAAGGTCCGGGAATGGACGCGACTGGGAGCCAAAGAGAAAGAGATAGAGGGAGAGAGAGAGAGAGAGACGTAGGTAGAATGGCGCGCGAAGCAAACGGGCGCGGCGATAAGAGAGCCGCGCGCGGTGGCGAGCCACGTTATCGCGATCACCGCGAGAGAGCGCGGCCACGTTGTGCTGATAACGATAACAAACTCTGGGCCGCGCTTCTATACAGAGCCCTATCTCGTTCTTTTTCCCTTTCCCCTTCCCTCTCCGGGTCTATCTTTCGCACTCCCTCCCCCTTCTCCTCGCCCACCCCCTCCCTACCCTCGCTGTCTCTTTCTCCCATTCCAATTCTCTCGTGCACCACCGAAAGGAGTTTCGCCGTCGTGTAGTGCGTGGTAAACTGTTCGTACACCAACCATACCAGCAGAAGCAACAGCGGCAACGGCACCGGCAACAACAAGCAAAGGAAACAACCTACAAGCTAACTGAGAGTGACGCGTGTACGAGCCTCGTTCGTACGCGCCCCTTTTCGCATTTTTACTTTTTATTCAACGTTCCGCGTCACACCTTAACACGTGTACAGATCCTCGAATGAGATACACAAGCCATACAGGATGACCCGAAATGTGATAAGTTCGGAATAACAGTCTGGTGCTACCGACGACTCAATCCAGCAATCCTCGAGAAATTTGATTCGTTCGAAAGCGAATTTTTATTCAATTCATCATTATTAGAAGATAATGTTGACGATGTTCCGTTGAAGGAAGTCGATAAAATTTGTGATTTACGTAGAGTAGAGAAAAAAAGAAACAAATGTCCGTTGCGTTGCGACAATGCAAACTTAACCGAGGTTAAAAAAGGAGAAATCGAATTCTGTTGATCAAGGTCAATCATTGAACCTCAAAGGAAATTAATTTCTGGACCGAAGTGTCTTTCGATCTCTCAGTACCCGAAGGATTCTCCGGGGGTTCGTGAATGATCCTAAATCGAGTCGTCGAGTGAAGATCTCCAAATACTTAGATCAAAGATTTCAAAGCAGGCGAATCTCCGACTACTTAGATCCGTAGGGAATCCCTAGATAGTACGGAAGTACCTAAAGATCCTCATCAGGAAGATCTCTACCCTCCACCTCATAAAGATCCGAAGATTCAACCGGTCTCAAACTCCTTAGAGTCCATTCGAGAGAATTATTCAGAGCTTGGTTGGTTGGAAGTTGAAGATTTTTCTGTTTCCTTCATGGTGGCCCTAGCCAAGGATTCCGAACGCCTCGGTAACACGAATTTTATCCTTCCGAATGTATACGAGGACATCTATAGAAAGGTACAAACGTAGAAGTGGCTACACGAATGGAGGAGAAGCGATAGTGGTTGGTGGTAGCCACGAGGAGGAGCGAGGGCGTTATCGCGTCCGCCCAGATTGAATATATTTCATATGTTTTCATAACTATCCGGTGGAGGGTTGATTGCAGCGGGTGTGGAAGGTTGAGTCAAGGTTTGGAGGGGTAGAAAATCTCCTGTCCTCCGCAGCAGCCGTTTTGGCTTCTCACCGGGTGTCCTGATGGAAGTGTCCTCCCTCGTTCCCTTTCTCTCTTTCTCCGCATTCGCCTTTTCCCAGGGCCGAAGAAGAGGAGGGCCATAGGAGGAAACGCAAGAAGAGGATGGTAGGAAGCAGAAGACGCGGGGGGAGGGGGTTGCGGACTTGAAATCGGACGGGCTTTGGGAAGTAATGGCGGGCTGAAGGCGAAGGGGTCGTTGCAGCAAAACCGGTGAGCGGAGTGTGCAGAGAGAAAAGAGAGAGAGACCGAGAGAGAAAATTCCGCGTCGGGCGCGCGAGCGCGGCGACCACGGGAAATCAACCGTGAGGAGATACCGCTTGACTGATGTGCGCCTTTCTGTTGTAAAACGATAAAGGCAAAGCGGCATTGGTCGCTCGGCGAGGCTTTCCGATAGCGGGCCAATCTCCTCTTTCCTCTCCTCTCCGCATCCTCCGAGTCTCATCCTCCTTCCTTCATCTCCTCCCTCGCAACTATTCACCCTTCAAGCATGCCATCGGTCTGCTCGTCGTCGGCTCCTTCTACTCTTCCTACCGTCTATTCGATGTCTCTTGCGTCTTCGACCCATCTATCGCTCCCTCTCCCTCTCTCTCTCTCCGTATCATCCCTGGGGCCAAAACAGATCTCATCTTCAGGACCGCAGTCACCGCACTGCACCTCTCGCTCTCTTAGGATGTACTGTACATAGCGGCACACAAGCACCCTTGATGCATCCTATCAGTACCCAACCGAGTCATCAACGTACGAATTCAATTTTCGAAAATTAATCTTTGAGTCATTTTATTCCTGAAATGTCCCACTGCTATAGGAATCGAGTTTCCTTTTTATCATTGGGGTAGTTTTCGTTTGGAAGGATTCAACGGCCATTGGCTGACATTTGGACTAAGTATCTCTTTCATCACGGAGGAATAGCGTATGATCGTTTAAAAGCAATTTTTTGAATGCTTTTCTGAGTGTCTTTTAGTTTTCGAACAAATCTCGTTTAATTTCAGCGTCTTTAGTTCATAATCTTTAGACGTAAACGAGACGCAATAGTGCGTCGCCGGATATTTGTACGAACCAGACGAAGAGGGAAGCCCGAATGAAAAAACCAGTCTTGAATCGACACCTATTCGAATCAGCACCAAATTTCGCGATGTTTTTTCAGCTCTAGAATGGAAGACACTTACCACGTATCCGTTAGATTTTCTGCAGGTGTTTGTTCGTTTGCGTTTTTTGTCAGTTTGTTTGAATTTTCCTATTGCGTGTATAAAATCTTATCTTAAAAGTTCTTTGAGAAAATTGTGTGCCGGACTAAGTACTTTTTCTCATCAAACTTAAATGCTTTTCCTTCAAACCCAGTTTTTCATCCGTAACTTAAAAAAAGCATTGAATTGTTCGTTTGTTCGTTTAACGAATACAAAAAATCGAGGACACCTACGAAGGAAACCTTACGAACGTTTGTAATTGCGATCGCGATGATTCAGATATCGCTTAATTCGATTCCAATAATTTTTTGCCTACTCGGGGACATATTTATTTATTAATCTCATCTCCTTATCGGGCTGCCGCGGTATGTATCTTTCGGTACGACTCGGTGGGAGTATTCCGTAGATTTGCGAGTTTAATATTCATTTCGCGAGTAAGCAGAGGGAGGAGTGTGCGGCCCGGAACGATAAGACTCCGGGAGGCCAGAGGTCTTTATCCGCTACGGCATAGGAGAAGGCTCGCGTCGCAGAAGCGGACACCCAGGCTCGAGCCGACTCTCTTGTATACGTAAGTGCACTCGCAAATACATATTTACGTATGTAAGCGAACAAAGTTTTTTTTTTCAATCAACAAAATTCCAGGCTGTCCATACCGGCACCGGTTTTTTCCAGTTTCCCCGTGCCCTCGACAAACGCGATTTAGTAAAATTGGTTTATAAATTTTATTTACAAATCCGCATAAAATATCCTTTATTTCAAAGGCGATGTTCAAACGAGTGCAACAAAAACAGCGATAATTATCAAACCAAGATTTTTTGAAAATCCATCACTTTTAAAGTAAAACAAGCACTATCTATCTCCGTAGCCATTGAGTCGATGAATATTGGTACCAATATTTTTGGTACCAATATTCCTCCCCGAATTTTTCCTCCCCGGTGGTAACAAAAATAACCGTTCGATTCAGAAGTCTACCAAAGAACTGCAATAAAAACATCCACGAATTTGTGAAACTGCCACTTCTAGAGATCACGCGGAGATCCGGTTCGTCATTAATTTACTTGTATTTGAGTAGGGACGAAAATGTAGCGATGATAAAAAATGTGGGCAGTCAAAAAATCCTGGGAGACAGAGAGATAGAGAGGAACTTATATATCCTCGCGTGTATGATATGGATTGTGTGTGTTTTGCTCGGCGGTGAGAATAATCGTTCCAGCTAACTTCGCGAGTCTACATCAACGGGAGGATCGGGCCATAAAGCCCGAAAGAGACCGAGAGATTCAGCGTCCATATCTCGGTCTCCGTTAGTCCCCTCTCGCCCTCTCTCTCTCTCTCATCCAGAGCGGAGGCAATACCGCCCATTCCCTCTGATAACGAGAATAGGAGGTTTTAACATAGGTATCGCGACAGTGGCGGCCACCTCTCTTTACCCTCCGCATCGGCCATTATATCGTCGCATACCTTTTGTACAAAAGATCGAGCGTGCGCGCGCGAGAAAGAGATGGAGAGAGAGAGAGAGAGAGAGAGAGAGAGAGAGAGAGAAAGGATGAGAGCCCAACGATGGGTCAACGATTTACCACAAGGTTTACGATTTTACTAGTACATAGTGACATTCACACAGACAAAGCAGGCAGGCCAACGTACCAAACTGTGAAACCGCGCGGGACACGTGGAAACGCATCAAGGTGGGGTACAAAAGGCTTCCAGGACTATGTATCACCTATCGAAAGGACGCACTAAAAAAGCACAGCTTCCACGTCCCAAAAATAAGTCAAACGAAAAGAAAAAGCAAGAGGAAAAAAAACAAAAAAGAACGACACAACTCGGTAAGATTTGGCGAGCAAAAAGGAGAAAAAAAAACAAAAAGGGCATCGTCGATAGGGCGAAGAAAAGTATAGAAGCATAAATATTTTTATCCGCGGAGGTATTGTGTTCGGACGTGCGTCCAATCGCGCCAAACCCACGCACTTTTTCGTACGGATAATGTATCACCGTTCTGCATTCCAATTGTATCGGTCAACGCGCGGGGGTAGAAAGTACGCACGTGTGCTCAATACGCGTTTCGCCAACGGGAATATTTATATAATAGATTAATTGTGTAATGTGTAATAACGCGAAGATAATAGATATAAGTGTTGATATCGAGGATGGATAACGGTGCAGTTTGTATCGTTGAAAGCCAAAGGTTTTTTTTTTTTCTTCCATTTTCCTAATGGATATGTGATTTCTAATGTACGTTAGATGATGGATTTATCAGTCTCCGTTCTTAGGAATATTCCTCACGATTATATCAAACAAATATAAAACTAGATCATTGATTCGTTAATCATCATTTATTTAATAGGTGCAAGATAATAATGATATTAATATCGATATGATTTATACATATATAAATCTTCGTAAGACCAAATATCATTCTCTTCATTTATCTAACAGAAATAAGATAATAAATAAAAACGTTGATATTATAATGGCTGACCTTGCTGATTGGAATGCAACGATTTTATTCATTTTTCGTTTCTATTCTTTTTTTTTTTCGTGCCTAAAAGTATGATTCGAAAATTACAGTCGTAGGTGAATACAAATATTTGGAAAATATACACTGCTTGGAAATATGAAGAAAAGTCGAGAATTATAAAAAAGGAATTAGTTTTCTAGCTTCAACTGCCCTTGTGGAATTCCAGAGACAATTATTACTTTAAATATCTTTTCTTTTTGTTAATTTACGATGAGATATCGTTGTCAGGTATTAGTGGTATGAATATGCAGAACAGGCTTTCGATAATTATTAAGATGAACGAATGAAAAAGGGAAACAAATATTTTACCATCTCAGCGATGCAAAATTCAACGTCACGTCTGCATACAAAAACTAATGTAAATGCGACAACATCTTTCATCCATCAGTGTCAGTTCCTTGATCATCATCATTATTATTATTATTATTGTTATTATTATTATCTTCGAGTAATGAAAATGAATATTAATTACCGAAAAGTACGAGAATAAAAATAAAACAATGTCTGCAATTTAATATGAATATACATATTTATCGTTGCTTTATTATTATGTCTACATCGATGTATATTTATAAGGGTCTATTACGATGCGTCGCGGGATTGGGAGCCCCGGGCTTGTGCGTGATTTTAGTGCGGTGCGTGCGAGATATAAAATCGCGAAATTACGCCCTTACATACTTATTGCGTGTACGTTTTTTTTTTTGCACCCGGAAAAATATCGCACCCCAGAATCGACAAAATGCATCGGGAGTGCCTTGTCAGTGGAGGGACGAAGTAATGAAAGGTTGAAAAAGGTGACACCCTACAATTTTGGACCCTTGAAACGCATACGAATATTACATTCGGTGGCCAAAATATCGTTCGTGCAAATTTGCGTTACTAAACTTGAACGGAATTCTCAAAAGGATGAAAAAATTTCAATAATGGCAATTCAACGTTAAATTTCAACGATGAAATTTGAATAATTGAAATTTGTATTATTAACACGATGCAATTCGTAGCTATTTTTTTAAATTATCGACACGTTTATATCGATAAAACTTCCTCTTGGCGAAATCAGCCAATGAAAATTTCTGGACTGATTTCAATCATTTTCTTTGTGATAAAAATAAATAAATTACAACATATATTAAAAAGTCTTCGAGTTCGAAAAGAAAAAATTTTCGATGTTCCAAGCGAAAAATATTCTCCACTCTCGATGGGTGCAGGAAAATGGCGAATCGTATGGAAAGCGAAATGATTTTGAGGCTGTTCCTTTGAAGAGTGGATTCACGGATGAAAATATGAAAAAAAGTTCAAACGTGTGGGTTTTATTCCGCACCGATCGTGAAACAACCTGCTGATGGCAGACGTGAGGTCACGTGGTCCCTGGTATCAACTTTACGGTTACGAGTCTAGATAGAGGCGTCAGACTTCGTTAGGATCATATCAGGTTTGCACGTAGAAACACGTCTTCGGTTCTCTTCCTCCAAACCCCCTGCCCTCTTCGTCTTACCTCGTACCGTCCCTTTTCCTTTTTCTCCTTTTCGGCAGTTTCCGCAGCGGAATTTTTTGTTTCAACGAGTCTAGTCATTTAGCGAGCTCTCTGGGACATCCCACGACTCAGGGTTGACGATTCTCGTAGAACTTCCGGTTAAAAAAAAATCAACTTTAATGAGAGGGAATCTACAAATTCGAGTCTCGATAATGCTCCGGAGTTCAGAGATAAATATATATATATATATATCTCCCGTATCCAAAAAAAGAAATAGAGGGACAGAAGAATGTTGGTAAAAACTACTAGTTTTTTTGTGCCTTCTATATTTCGAGCTGAGAATTTTCAAACATCAAAATAATCCCGGCGAAAATCGTAAAAAAATGTATTATCGAATTTAATGAGATGGAAACGAGAATATTTCGAACGTCTGGAAATACATCGACATTTCAGGACACGAAAAAAAAAAAAAACATACCGAATTAAAAAGGCTTCGAATTTAATCGCTTCGTTTACCGGAAGTGTTGCCTATCCGTTACTCAAAATCGAACTCTCTGTACGGCCCGAAAAATTATTGACGAGTTATTCGTAACGATTTTGTTGAAGGAACATTAGGGAGATTGAAGGAAGAACGAAAAATAGTTTTCGTTGTATTCCAGCGTTGCGATCTTCATTAATTATCAAATTGTACTTTTCACATGCGCAGACACGCGTGCGCTCGCGCGCACACACACACACACACACGAAACACGTGAAGTAAAAAAAAAAAGCGTGGATACGTACGTGAGGAGGACGCCGCGCGATCCAGCAATCGGTGGGAGCGCGGGAGTCGAATCTAATTAAATATAATTAGCTGCGATTTGCATAGATAGCCGATAGAGACCGGACGCCGTGATAAGAACGATAACGGGCTTGCACGGACCGATACGAGGTACGATTATTGTTGCCGCGGTCAAACGCTCCACTATGCAAACACGTATCCGTTCAAACAAACACACACGTGTGCTCGTGTGTGTATATTTATATAAATGGAGCAGCATTGCCACAACCGGGCTGTGCAATTCTACGATCGCTGCATTTATCCCCAACTTTACTCCCCACTCCTCATTTCTCTCACAGCGGTACTGTCGCGAGACCCCCGCAACAGAAATCGGCACGATCGCGAATTCACCTCGACTCCCATGCTTATCCACCTCTTCCGCACGTTTTTTTTTTCTCGTGCCCATTGGGCATGAGAAAAAAAAACGATTAAAGAAACGAGACGAGAAACGAACATACGAACAAACAAAAACATATAATACAATACGCTTGAACAATTGGAATGCGCGAAAAGAAAATGGATTAATAATCACGGTGAACTGTGCCTCTCTATGCTTTCGTTTCTCTATTGATTGGTGAAAATAATTGAATGAGAAGATAATTGAATGAGAAAGTTTTTTGAAACATCTCAAATACTTCTCTTTGAAAAATCTCAAATAATTCTGAATAATTGTTCCACTTCAATGAATAACGTATTCATTGAAAGTTCATTGAATTTGTGTTAATTATTCGCCAAGTTCAGTTTTTTTTCTCGCAAAATGAAATAATATTTATTTTTTTTAATGCAATTAATATAATTAATTGCTTGAAATGTTCAATTAATTCAATTCATAATTTGCAAGGTGATGCAATGAATTATTTGCAGAATGGCAATTGATTCGATTGATTGTTCATATTATTTTTGCTTCGATGAATTATTTATAGTATATTAACTATTGTTGCATAGAAAAATTCGATTATCTCGATATTGGGTAAAAACAGTAATTCATTTATTGCATCGTCTCGATAAACACGAATGGATATCGAAATACCTATAAATGCGCAGGTACGAAGTAACGACGAAATATCAGCCCTTGGGGATATCAGAACCATCCTTCGGTTGTAGGGTGCTTTCGTTGGCGTATTAGAGCGATTCTGTCGCGGAAGAGGTGTTGAGACAAGTGTTAGAGCGTACCGAATAACCAATTCTCGGTCTTTCTCGGTGCGTGGAAAAGCGTTAGTGTCGCCATGCGTGTAAAGCCTGTTAGGCCATTAAGAATATCTACTTACATGTGAATAAAAGGGTGCAGGGGCGAATGGAAGAGAGAAAGAGAAAGAAAGGAAGAAAGAGAGAGAGAGAGAGAAAGAGAGAGAGAGAGAGAGAGAGAGAGAGAGGGAGCAGTCAGAGGGGGGCAGTTCCAAGAGGATGAGGATGAACGATAGGCGAGAGGGATTCGATATCTGTTCGCACGTCATTACCCAGCACAGTGGTGGTTACGGTTTTCGTCGACGGCAGCGACACCGCCGTCGTCGTCGTCGTATTTCTTCTCCTTCTGTTGCGCTCTTCTTCGCCGCGATGCGGCACAGGATCAGCCAGCGTCTCGTTCGACGGAGATGAAAGAGAAAGAGAGGATGAGAGAAAGAGAGACAAAGAGAGAGAGAGAGAGAGAGAGAGAGAATAGTGACAGGGGGATAACCTAGAGAGTGAACGTCCTGTAGCGATGTATATACAAAGAACAGTAGAAAGCACAGAAACCGCGGGCAACTCAACGATCCATGCAATGATCTATGGATCGTACACACGGTTAATTCCTATCGGTAGAATTCATCGTTCTCGTCCTTTTCCTCTCCTTGCTCCCCGACGATTCCCAACCTCCCACCGTTTCGCTTCATCATTTCGAGAGAGGGTTGAACGCGACAATCGCGGGTGCATCAAGCGTTGTTGAATCGAGCGGCGCGTTCACTCGGTGCGTCTCTTTACCGATCTTGGTCGTTATCTCAGCCAAAGTGCAACTTCGAAAATACGACGTCTTTCACGCGTGCTGACACACCGCAACGCGTAACTAACGCGCTCATTTTTGCAACCCGTTGAATCAACAACCACGCGGAAAACATCACATTCTTTGGACATTCGATCGTACCAACGTTACAACTCCCAATCTTCGTCGAACTCTTATATCTTCCAAATCTCTTACACTCAAAGCCCGTTCTCTAACTGACCCAGAATCAACGCGATTTTTTTCTTTAGCTTTCTTCGAATCAATCATCAGAACGAACTTCCACTTCGCGCGTTGCGGCAGGAAAACAAAGTCACCAAGAAAATCGTCGTCTCGCATGCTGATGATCTTTAGCCGATAGGGGTGCTGCAATGGCGAGTACAGAGGTCAGATAAGTACGGGCGTAGTACGGTGCATTGGAACATGGTTATGCGAGAAACGGAGCTGGAACGAGAGAGAGAAAACGTAATACAGAGGACCTTACAGCACGTAGAAAAGATGCAAATCTCTCTCTCTCTCTCTCTCTCTTTCTCTCTCTCTCTTCTGGCTTATCCCAAGAGTTTGCTGTATCGATATGACCCAACTAATACCTTCCTCTCTTTTCACCATGAATCTTACACTCCCTCTCCTGCTCTCTCTCTCTCTCTCTCTCTCTCTCTTTCGGTCTTCCTCCGAGTCTCGATGGAGGGATGAACTCGAAGAGGCACGAATGTATATTCCCTAGCTCGTTCTTGCTCTCCCTCTCTCTCTTATTCTCGTATTCGATAACCATAGAACGCTTACCGAATGCTCCAGAGAGACTATTGCTGGAGAACACCGCACACTCGTATACACACACTCGTGTCCAAACTTCTATGTATCGAAATATCTCGATGTACATAGAGAAATATACCCGAAGACTCGGATGCACGTGTGGTACGGACACGCGAGAGAGTTTGGTTCTATCTTGCCCGCTCTCCAGCCACGTTCAGATAAGGCATGGCACACGTTGCTAGATACGCGTCAGATATCAAACTCCATAGCTCGAGCCACACGCGCGTTTCGCCCCAATCGCGACTCTACGATTACTCTTTGAGTTCATACGTATAGAGAGAAAGTGATGGGCCCGGGGAAGGGGAGGAATTGTGTGGGTAGAATGTATATGAAGACACAAGACTGCGGGACGAGATTCTGCGATCGTGAACACCGACTACCGGCAATTCGACGCGATTAACTTGCAGCTACACGACTCTCGAGTGCGCGGATTAAACCAGACATCGAAACATTTTTCTTCAATCCTACCGAGCCGAAATAAAAATACAACGTTTCGAATGTAAGTTTTTATCAAAAATCTATGAGGTACCGATCTATTTTTTCAATTGCAATTCTCGATTGTTTCATTCCAAACTTAACGGAACTTAAGCTTTTTTTAGAATTATTATTTTCATCCACCTTCGCTTTTTGGAGATTTAAACTTAATCGTCATTCGTTGTCTTATAAAACGATAAATTATTTACACGTTTATCTCGACGTTGATCTTTGCGTTGTTTCCAACTATATATATATATATTTTTTTCTTTCTTACATTTTTTCTTATTATCGTATGTACTCGCAATGTTTTTTATTAATTTATAATAAACATCGAAGTGTTGAATCTCTACTAAAAACGGAGGAACGTTTGTTCAATTTCAACACCTCGAAACCGATTTAAAAAATGAAGAAATTCGGAACATTTGTTTTTCATTGCAAAGATCAAAATTATTACACATCGCGAAATAAGAATCGTATTAGTTTCCCATAATGTTCCGTCTGCGCAAGGAAACAAAAACAAATTTTCTAATTTTGCTACGAATCCTCTTAAACTTGGGGAAAAAAAACACGAATTGTTTGGACAATGAGAAAAGTGAAAGATAAAAAAGAAATATCGTTGCGTACGAACACAACGAATGAAAAGGTCGAACCGACTGCGCCGCACCTCACAACTATTCCAATTGGAATCTTCGTCCGGAAGCGGAGTACGTACGATCGCAACGCAGATGAATCTTTTAATGACCGACATTTTACATTACCGGGATTACCGTACCACGATCGTATATGTGCGATCGAATGTCAATGCACGTTGCAACTTGCGGACGTCTGCATGCGCGTAACAAAATGTATAAACATCGTACGTTGCACGGCCGAGCCGCAACCTGCACGTATAATACTTCGCGTTTATATATATGTTTATACATATATATGTATATAATTTTCATTTTATATCTGACGAGAAATCGCGCCTCATATCCATACAATGTCACGCACCGTCTCGCGGTACACGTTCTCGTCCACGCCGTCGTCCGTTTTTCTGACGTATCTCTACGTACAGGTATATACCGGGTGGCCCGAAACGGAACGTCCGAAATAAACTTTATAATAGTATCCTACGTATTCCACATGACGCATTTTCGAAAAATTCTACAATTTTTTTTAAATTTATACATATCTCATTATTACTCCGTTTTAATAAATTGTCTCTTCGTAAAAAAAAGAACGGGTTTCCTTAATTTCTTAACTTTTGTCAGTGGCTGGACTATTTCTTCAAAATTTCACCAAAAATTGGTTGTTCGTACTGTTAATTCGGAAATAGCTTTTCAAAGTTATCATAAGAAATGATTTTTTGATTATCTTAATTTCTTCGTTTCGATTATCTTCGATTATTAATTTTTATCGGACGAAAACATTTTTTTTTTTGCAGGTGTCGCGAAAAAACGACTTTTTTTTTTTATTTACTTCTCTTCGTTTTCGTTATTAACAGAAGAAAAAAAAACGTTTTTCGCACCGTTCGTTAAAAATACAATTTTGAATTTCTATATCTATAAACGGTAAACAAAATATACAAAGCGAAAAATACGGAAGAAAAGTCCGAGATACCTGAAGAGAAAGCAGTAAGAGCTAGTAATTTTTCCCCGAGACCTAGAAAAGCCCCCCTACATAGGGGATGATTAGGATCGCGGCAAACTATCCAGATCTCCCTTTTGGACGTAATTTTCCACGCCACGTTGTATAACCCTGTAAAATGAAGGAAGAAAAAGCAAAGTGAGGAAAAAAAAAGGGTTAGTCCCCTGGGTGAAAAAAAAAACGCTCACGCATGCAGTCCCGAAGAGCCGAGTAGGAAAGTGTGGCACTAGAATTCCGTCATGTCGGGCGCGAACTGTGTCATTGTTAGGCATATTATAGTAATCATACCTTCGCTTTCTTCTTTTTTTTTATTATTTTTATTTATACTCCAGTATGTATAATAATACGTGATAAAATAATGGTAGTGTATTTACACCTACGTCCGTGAACACTACAATGAAAATTGTTGTGTAGCGTGGAGGAGCTCTCTCTCTCTCTCTCTCTCTCTCTCTCTCTCTCGAAGGAAAGATAGAGAGAGAAAGAGCAAAAGTACTCTATCATACTTTACCTCCGTATAAATCATGTACCACAATTACACAAATGTATGCGCAGCTCCGCGTGTGTTTGTCAACGTTAGATGCATTCCGGGGTGGAGTGAGAAAGCGGAGTGAGAAAGGGTGGAAAAGGGGTGCAAAAGCTCGCGGCATAAATACTCTCTTATCGATATTGCTATTAATTCCCAACACACTTGGACACGCCGCAACACCAAAGGGCTTTTACAGTCCATAAGTGCACTGCAAAGTCTACAACAGCAGGAGCAGCAGCAGCGGCAGCAGCATGACAGTAATATTAATCTAACCTCCAATCCGCGCACGTTTCGTTTCGGGATTCGTACGTGTTTTTTTTTTTTATAAATTTTTCTTACACGCGTCAAAAATGAGGTAGAAAAAAGGTCAAAGGTAGCGTTGAATTTTGATGCTATTTTTACGCGTTTAAAAAATCAGACAAAAAATAATAGTCCGCGGAGCGTGGATTTTTTTTTTTCATAACGCTTTGTCGAAAATTGGATGGGGTTTGGTAGTCTTTCCGGAAAGTCGTTTTTCAGGAGCGACCAAGGATGGAAGGTTTGCTCGGAGGGAAGAGGGACTGGGACATAGGTGGAAAAAAAAAGAATCAGGTTATGTGGAAAAGAGGAAGAGATAGAAAGAGCGAGGGGGAGAGGGAGAGGGAGAGAGCAGAGCCAAGCGCGAGTAATCCTTAAGGGGAGAGGCATGTGCTAATGAACGCCATTAAAAGCAGCGTTAATTAGATTGCGCTAATCAGATTGTCCCGCGAGTATCTGCGCTATCCTCCCCTCACCCCTCTGGCCGTTGACGTGTTTTTTTTTACTCTCTTCTTCTTCCTCCCCCTTCGCGAGTCCCGCGCCACCCGGCCACCGCGAATGTCCTTTTTTTCTGATTCCCGACCGAAGAGAGAGAGAGAGAGAGAGAGCAGTTAAATGCTACGGGTACGAAAGGGAAAAAAAAGAACACGTATTCCTCCACTTCCCCTTGCCACCAACCGATGCTCTCCTCTTCTCGTTCCGCCTCTCCTCGCGTACGGGACTGACTCCCTTCTCTCGAAACGGCTCTTCCGCGCCATTCTGTTTATTTGTTCGTGCGGGGGTTGTTTTTTCTTGCCCTTCGCCCCAGCCCCGAAAGATCTTCTGGGATCCTTCCTGGAGCACGCAGACGGCGAAGGCAGGAATGAGAGTGTGGAAGAGTTCGCGGGATTCACGACTAACGACCCGCTATACGGATGAGAATCGTCGAACAATCTGAACACACAAAGGTAGGATCTCAATCGGTCCATTTGCAAATGAAGATTCTTTTCCCGCAAGAAACGGAGCGCTGTTCCGTGGTATCTTCTCCAGTCATGTATCGGAGGGTAGAGAAAAAAGAAAGACGGCGTTATCATCGCGATTGTATTTTTTTTTTTTTCAACATGATCACGGTCGCTGATAACAACAATTGTTGTTACGATTATGATAATAACAATAATCGTCATCCTTGACGTCATTGTTATGTATCTTATCGTCATCGTTATATTATTTATCATTACCATCGTAATTATTGGCAATGTCAAAATGATGAATATTATTACGATTATTGAGGCAGTGATAATAATCGTCATTATCTCCATCATTATTATTGTAATTGTAATCATTGATATGAATGGTATCGGTATCGTCGTTACTATTATCATTCTCATCATCATCATCATCATCATCATCATCATCATCATCATCATTCTTAGTAATATTGTATTACTAAGAATATAATGACGATGATATTATATTAATGATATGATATTGATATAATGATATAATGATATATCATATATCATATATCATATCTGATATATTATATATATATATCCAACATATAATGATATTATATTGATACATGATATAACGATATTATGCCGATATTATATTAATATTAATAAGAATATATTATTTTTAGTAATTTTACTATTAATACGATCGTTACTATGATCAATACTATTAATATAATCATTGTTACGGTCGCATACTGTTATTAATATTATAATCATCATTACAGATGAGAATGTTTATTCTCAATAACGACAATCGATATGACGATTATCAAAAAAAGACAAACAATTGTAAATTTCCACGATGATCCTTATCAATCGAATTCGTAAGATCCGAGACAGGGAACTCGAGAGTGAAGGGGATATGTTCTCTGAAAAATATTATTCGACAGCAGATTGAGATTGTGCGGGAAAACTAGGATCATTTTTATAATCGACGAAGGACCGTCGAGCGAAGTCGGGTCGAATTGGCTGACCGGTGAGGGTCACTACCACTAGCTCGTTGCCAGTTCTAGCGATCCGACCGCGACGTCGTTCTCCCTACGTATATATTAGGCGTAGTAAAAAGAAATCCATGATTTTTCCATAAGAAATCCAGACTGAATCCAAATAATAATGGATTTCTTTTTACTGCACCTAATACATTCGTGTACACGCATCTGCGTAATGCTGTGGGTACCCTCAGGAAAAGAGAAAGAAAATCCATATTCATCGTTTCCAGAGCGCATAAAATTACGATGCACATGCGGAGAGACCCGGAGAAGGAAGTGCCATGTTCCGCGACACAATTTCCTCTCGCTTGCACGCGCAATAAAACGCGCAGTAAAGATTAACAAAGCGGGCGGGCGGGGGGGGGGGGGGGGGGGTATCGCCTATGAGAGGGAAGCTCCCTTTAACGAGAATTCCATTTTCGAGCAATCGGTAATTTCTGGTCGCCGAACAGAAACAAGAGAGAGAGAGAGAGAGAGGAAGCGAGAATGTTCATTTATTTCGTCATAGTCCGAGGCTTCTAAGTCTCCTAAGAGTATCGTACAGAAATACAGGACATTTTCAAAATACAGACAGGTTTACATTTGATACTACGTTACACGTCAATTGAGACAAAATTTATTAGTTATGACTAACTCGATAATATTAGTAATATAAATGATAATAATAATGTTAATTGTAACAACAGCAACGAAAATAATGCGATAAAATGATTCGAAAAACGTTCAATGTTAAATATTAATTGATTAAATATTTTAATATTTAACAGTCAATAACGATGATTGATGATTATAGAAATAAAGGTAACGTAACAATTAAATAAAATGATTAAGTATGACATTTTTAAATCAAACGCTTTGGTGTTAAATTTGTTGGTTATTTAATAGCAAATAATAAAAATTAAATTAAATTATTGAATGATGAAATTTTGAGAAGTAAAATCTTAAAATTTATTTCTTAAAATAAATGTTAAAAATGTAATTATTGAATTATGAAATTTTATTTTTACGTCACCGTTGTGTTACAATTATCAATCGTCATTATCTTTAATTTCATTATTCGCTATTAAATAATCAAACAATTTAACACCAAAGTATTTAATTAAAAAATGTCATTCTTAATAACTTTATTCAATTATTATGTTACCTTTATTTCTATAATCATCAATCATCGTTATCCTTACTTTCATTATTGACTGTGAAATAGTTTAATAGATTATAGTTCTTTTTTTTTTATTTTTCGATTATACCGATCTTTTTTTTTTAATTTTTATATTTAAGCTACTAGACATTTAATGTATTAAATTTGTAAAAATAAATTGTGTTCAAGAATTAAAATTGATTCGGAGTGAGAGAAAGAGAGAAAGGGAGAAAGGGAGAAAGAGAGGGCCACAGATACAGGTGTACTATAGAGCACCAAGGAGCACGCGGAACTCGCGTTATTGGCAAGAAGCATGCGATATCCGGGAAACATGCATAAATGCATATCAACGGGGGAAGGAGAGGCAACTGCGAGTCTGGTGGTGCGAAGAGATGCGCGGGGATATCGAGACTCGGCGACGGGAGATTCCGCGATCCGACAAGGGTTGTTGCGCCACGTCCCACCCCTACCTTCCTTTTTTATTCCTCATAACGCGCTGTAATAGCGAGCACTAACAAACTTCCGTGGCGCGCGCTTATCGCACTGAAATCGACGTTTCGAATGAAAAAAAAAAAAAAAAGAAAAAAAAAACAAGAAAACGAGATAGAGAGAAGTGGAATTTTCTATGGCCGTTTGGAGGATTTGCAGGATTTACGGAGGCAAATCTGGAGATCAATTGAAGCGATCGTTTTTTTTTTTTTTTTTTTTTTTTTTTTTTTTTTTTTTTTTTATTTTATTTTTTTTTTTTTTTTTTTT
>JAPYZI010004055.1:0-27509 GCA_030523105.1 Ophioninae sp. A BG-2022a
AAAATCGCAAAAAAAGAGGCAAAGGGGTATGTATGGAAAAATTTGGAAAAATCGATGGTCCAACTTTGAAATTCTGCCAAAAATCGAAAAATCATCGGAACCTAATAATTAAAAAAGCATTTTGAAGAGAAAATCATAACGAAGGGATCAAACTCAAAGTGGACTACCAAATCCCAAAGGAAAAAAAGTTATCGATGATTTAGTGAAAAAACTTATTTCGACCAAAAATCCAAAAAAATGTTTGATTTTTAATATTTTTTTATTGCTCCATTATCCGAATCCAAGCCATTTTTCGATAATTTTTCAAGTCCAAACAAACCCAAACAAACCATTTTTTCGATTATTTTTAGAACCCAAACGAACCCAAACTATTTTCCGATTATTTTTAGAACCCAAACGAACCCAAACAAACCAATTTTCGATTATTTTTAGAACCCAAAAGAACCCAAGCCATTTTCAAATAATTCTCATCACTCCAAAGTAACATTTTTAAAAACCCTTTATCCTGAGGTCGTCACGTGACTGGGAGATTTCAAGCCCGAGAAGAAAAAGGGCTAATAAGGGTGATGGCGTTTGTCTCGTCCACGTAAAAAAAAAAAGAAAAAAAAAAAGAAAATGACTCGTCCCAGGAATTCTTAAAATTTGCGTTGTAAAAGTCCGAGGCTAAACGAGGGTGAGAAAGAAAAGTGAAGGGAATAAGAAGAAAAGAGATAAAAAAAAATGAAAATTGTTAAGAAAAAAAAAAGAAAGAAAAACGAAAAAAACAAAAAAGGCGAGGAATCTAGTTCGTGAGGTTCTCAGAGGCGCAAGCTTAGCGTCAGAAGAGGTGTGACGAGGACCAATCTCTTCACTTCTCAGCTCGGTATCCACTCGAGTTTCTTCGCTCTCTTTGTGCCTCCCACTTTCCCGTGTTCGAAAGAACCGTGTAGACGGGAAACGAGGCGCGTACGGTACACTCTCGACACACATACTTTCGAAAACGATCCCGCTGTCGCAGCCCTTCCCCAACCCGTTAAAACATTCACCGATACACATCAGCCCTTTGTGTATACATATATATAAATATATATATATATATATACGTGTACAGTCTCAGCCAAAAGTATCAATTCTGTTGACGATCGACCTTCCTTTCCGTACAAAAAGTCAAATATCTCGGTGAAAAAAAATCGTAACTCAATTTTCCAAACGGATCTTCAAAGAGGACAAGACCAGCTTCATTTTGGTTTTTTATTTACATTTTTGCGATTTTTCTTCGCCGAGATATCCGGGGTTTTGTCCGGGCAACGGTTTTGGGCTGCCTGATATTTTTGGTCGAGACTGTACATTTATATATATTTGTATATGTATTACGTATTAAATAGGAATTAATTAATGAATAAAAAATATTCTAGAAACTTTTTTTTGTATTTTTTCAGTCTAATTTTGTACTTTCCGCAAAATATGGCCATATTCGTAATCAGGGAAAAATCAATGTCTTCAAACGTCTGATCATAATAATTATTTCGAGGTTTGCACTTACCAACACATCTAGCGAAATATTTTTGCTGCCTTTGAAAATTAATAATAATTCGAGAGTTGATCTGGGAAACTCAGAATTTCACCCCCAACCCCCTCATTTCACGTATGACATTCCGTCGTGGGACACCCTGTATAAATATTTTGAAATATCAATATAAAAAAAAATTTCGAAAGTTAATTTTTATATTTTTTCTTTTTATTAATGTTTTTATTATTCCATATTTTGGTCTATAAAATGTATGATGCAGCATTTTTGTTTTTCGATTGGAGCAATGACGCACTAAATTATTAAAATTGTTTTAGAAGTTTTTCCACGATTATCCATTTTTTTAAATCATTATAATAAATTATTTTATTTTATCTTATTGATCTCTCTCGCATATCTCTGAAATAATTAATTATAATTTAATAACTTATATAATTTACTTTAATTCGATTAAATTAATGTATAAATTATTATTATAAATTATTATTATACGATTAAATTTTATTATTTATTATAAATTTTCTTAATTATCAATTTAATCAACAATACATATTTATTATCAACCAAATTCGATTTTAATGATTTATTATCAATTTTTTTAATAACCTAAAAAGTTATGATTCGAGGTATGAGAAATCTCGACGATTATTGGTGAAGCCTGGTCGCTTAATGAGTTAGCCGGAGCGGCAATCGGATAACAGAGCAGATAGGAGTTGAAGAATGCGAACGAAACTCAATTCCAGAAACCTCCAATCTCCTCGCGTAATCAAATCGCTGCGTCAGACATTGACAATCGTATAGGACGAGCGAGACGGTCCTAACCTTAATACACCTGAATTTCCTCGTTTCCTTATTTCCATTACTACTCCCAACGACGTTAATCAACGAAATTCCCCTTGAGTCTTTTCTCCTCACCTTCACTCTCTTTCTACTTTCGCCCAAACATGGTCGTCAATTTACTCAAATGAAAAAGCAAAAAAATCAAGGTTATCGACGAACCATGTGTTATTAAACAATTTTCGCAATTCCATTTTTATCGCCTCTTGACAATGGTTGCAAATCGACGAGTAAAAAAAAAGTTAGGTTATATAAGACGATACGTGAAGATTGAAAAATTCGATTAAAACCAACAGAAGGACGAAATTAATTGGAGAAAAAAAACAAAACGTAAAAAGTATAGATAATTAAAAAATATAAATAATAATAATAATAATAATAATAATAATAATAATAATAGAATATAAATAATTTTCATATCATATGAATTATATAATATTTTTATTATTTATGATTTTATAACTGTTATAATAATGTACAAAATTATAATTATTATTGTTATCGTTTAAAAAATCTAAATAATAAAAATATTGTATAAATAATAATAATAATAATAATAAAGATAATTCTACATATTATTAGTAATAATAATATATAGAATTATTATTATCATTGTTGTTGTTATAATAATATAAATAATTTAAACAGGTGAAAATTTTACCCTTAAAAACAGTCATTCTCGAGATCATTTCAATCAAATTAAGTCCAACCAAGTGGGAGAAAAAATGTAACATGATAAAAAAAATCTCCGTCAATATTTATACAAAATTATTTTTATTTTACATATAGAATTAACTCGTATGCAAAAATCAATTACCCCGAGATCTTATCCTTCAGCTTTCACAAAATTATTCACAACTTCTTTAATTATCAAAATTTTCCAAAAAATAAACAAAGCGCCAATATCCATTTCGAAAAAAAAAAAATAAATACCCAATTCTCCTCCCATTTGTCAAAATTCTCAAAATTGAATTTTTGAAAATTGAAACACAAAAAAAAAAGTTTATCTCCCCACTCGTATTAATTTTTAACAACAACGAAACATCGAAAAATCTTGATAACCCAAACAAACCTAGCATGAAATTTGAGCCTCCTGAATCGCGCAGGCTCGGAATATTCCCGATAAAATTGGAATCCTCGGGGCTTGGAAATTTCCAGATTCCGACTGTCGTCCCTCCAGGGAGCTTTTTTATTCCAGTCGCTCCAGTAGGGGATGACGAAGAGAGGCGAACCAGTGCGCAACCAACGTCGTGTATCGAACGCGACCCTTCCAACCCTCAACGCCGCTCTCCCTCCTCCCCCCCCCCCCCCCCCCCGCCGGGCCGTCGAGCTTCCTCAGTGACGTCACAGAAGCTATGCCGATGACGTCACGAGGTAACGGTGCTCATCCGCCGGGAGATGGAACGGGTGGCTGCTGCAACGGACCGAACGAGTGCTCACGAGCCAACGGCTGCAAAAGTCTTCCATTGTTCCCTCCTATGACTCTCGTAACTTTCATACCCTCCAAAGAGGTCGCGTATTTTATTTTTTTTTTCTTCGTTCTTTTTTAGCGGACGGAAAACGTTAACTAACTGGAAGGAACGTCTTTTTTTTTGTCACAATGTATGTTTTTTTTTTCCGCGGAAAACCCAACGGCGTAAACTTCTGCATTCCAGTAATTCTTTATCTTTGAGGTTATGCGTAACGATTTAAAATAACGAAACTTACGTTTTTTAGTCACTTTCGACCGGTGGTTTAGAGTTTTTGAAACTTAATTTTTTGACGAGTAAATTAGAGGGTTTGATTGTTTGTTTTTTTTTTTTTTTTTTTTTTTTTAATAAAGCTGAAGTAGTTTGGGTTTTTTACGGCTAACTAGCCGGTGTAACGTGACAACTTTGTGCACGTATTTTTTAATGGCTAACTAATCAGTAAACTGTAGGTAACTACTAGCTACTATTCTACTTTTGTAGCTGACAAACTAGCGCACGATATTACTTGCCTGGCTAACTATTTTCCTGGACTGGCTAATTAGCGAGTATTCTATGTGACTTTTGTGGCTGAAAAATCAGTACACTGAAGTAGTTTTCTGGATAACTAGACAATACTACTTTTCTGGCTAACGAGACAGGGTAGTTAGCAACATTTCTGGCTAATTAGAGATTATGCTAGGCTAATTTTCTGGCTAACTCGTCAGTGTAGTTAGCTAGAACTACTTTTCTCGCGAACTAGCCAGTGTACCATGCCACATTTTTGCCTAATTAGCCATTGTACTATGCTACTTATCTGGCTAACTGGCCAGTGTACTATGCTCCTATACTGGCTAACTGGCCAGTATACTATGCTACTTTTTTTGGCTAACAAACCTGTAACTCGCTAATTAGCCAGCTCACTAAACGAATTCACTGGCTAACTATTCCTAAAACTGGCTAACTATTCCTCACGCTGGCTAACTATTCCTCACGCTGGCTAACTATTCCTCACGCTGGCTGACTATTCCTCACACTGGCTAACTATTCCTCACACTGGCTAACTATCCCTCACACTGGCTAACTATTCCTCATATTGGCTAACTATTCCTCACGCTGGCTAACTATTCCTCACACTGGCTAACTGTTCCTCACGCTGGCTAACTATTCCTCACACTGGCTAACTATTCCTCACGCTGGCTAACTATCCCTCACACTGGCTAACTATTCCTCATATTGGCTAACTATTTATCACACTGGCTAACTATTCCTCATATTGGCTAACTATTCCTAAAACTGGCTAACTATTCCTCACACTGGCTAACTATTCCTCACGCTGGCTAACTATTCCTCACGCTGGCTAACTATTCCTCACACTGGCTAACTATTCCTCACGCTGGCTAACTATTCCTCACACTGGCTAACTCTCCCTCATATTGGCTAACCAGTCACTACCCTCCTCGGCTAACTAACTCCATATATGAAACACGAAACCAAGGTACCAGCCAACAACCATTCCCATCCTACTTTCTCAAAGTTCGATGTTTCGTTGCCCAGGATATTACGTCATTAGAATGGAAAATGGCACTAATGACGGAAACCACCCAGTTCCTTGGCAGAACTCCCTTCCGTTACGTACCTCCGGATGCGTCAGTACTTTCCGAGCCACCATTAAAACCCGTCAAAGCTTTGACATATTACTCATAAGAGTGAAACGTCATTGAGGAGGACGAGATACAAATTTCTAGGTTAAGCAAGAGAAAATAAAAACAAAAAAACTAACAAAAATGACGAGAACGCAACACCCTCGGGCCACCCACGGATTCGACTTCAGTCGAGCGCGTATATGACGAAGCGGGAACCGAATCCGGGTGGAGCGCCGATGACGTTGTCGCCGGGGAATCCGCGTACGTGATTGGTTCGATAAAAGCCTCGCGCTTGTCGCCACGGTATATTACCTGGCGCATTCAGAATCTCCTCGTACCCCCTCCCCCCCTCTCCCTCCCGCCCAACTCCTCTTTCCACATTTTCCTTTGTCCCTGTCTTTGCCATTGTCAGTCTATGACCCCAAAACTTTGAATATATCGGTTTCGATGAATACGACGGAAATGAAAAGAATGAAGGTAGGTGAAGGTGGGGGAAGGTGGGGAGGATAAAAATAAGCCGAGGGAAAAAAAAAGTTCGTCGTTGCCATATTTTTCCAAGCTGGGGGAGCCTTCCTCCTCCTCGACTTATTTGTCCGGAACTTCCGCAGTACCTATCAAAAGCTCTCTTTGCTCAATTCCCGAATAATCCTCGAGGTTTTTACTTTTTCGGTTGCCCGTTGTTATTTCGGCCGAGGGGAATTCCACGACGCGAATTCACGTTTCGTATTGTTGATTCTCATTGGCTTGACTACCTCTGGTAAACTGGGTGATGACTTTTTTTTCGTTGAGGCTTTGGTAAATATTTGTCCAAGTTTGCCAAAAAGTTCTGGTATGATAGAGTGCTGCACGAGGGCCCGGGTCAACTGGCTCGGGGTATTTGATATCAATACGTCATCATTCATTTGCCAGATTTCATAAAAGCATCGGTTGAATATTCAGACTGAAGTTTCTTTGTATTATTATTGGTTTTGACAAGCTTGGATATTTCTAAAAAGACCTTTCGAATGACCTCTATCGAGGAATCAATCGAAATACCAGTCTCCTGTATATAAGATTTTTATCATTTTGGGTTTGCGAAATATCAACATTTTAAAACGTATTGATCAATATTTTAGAAAGTGTTTATTATTTTAAAAAAATGTTCATCAACGTTTTAGAAAGCGTTCATCATTATTTTAGAAAATGTTCATCAACATTTTAGAAAGTGTTCGTTATTTTAGAAAATTTTAATTATTTTAGAAAATGTTCATCATTTTAGAAAACGATCATCATTTTACAAAACGTTGATCAACATTTTTTTTAAATGTCAGTACAATTTACACAGTAGTTTTATTTTCAGTGAAGTAACTACGACAGCGAAATGTTGCAATTTTCAACATCTATTGGTTGGAGGTGTAAAATTGCGGTGACAGTTAGGGAACTGCCGGATCCCCCAATTAAGAAAACCATCAATCCCAACCTCTTTTCACGCTCCAACCAACAAGCTGATTTAATTCCATTCGCCGCTCTGATAAATAGCCAGGAACGCAACGTCGTCGCACGCCAGTGACGAATTTGTCGTATAAACCTCGTTAGTATTGATGCACGTCAAACACGCTAATGGCAAACGCTTCGTTTGCATAATATTCGAGGGAAAAATACTTTTTCCTTCTTTTTGTTACTCGTTGAAAAAAACTGACAAAAAAGAAATGGAGAGTTCTTTTATGCCAACGAGGAATTTGTACGTCAGCCATTTTCTACTTACTGTTGCGAGAAAATTTTTTATTTCGTTTTTTTTTGCGGTTCGAAGTAGGCCACGCTGAAATTTCAAAAGTCTTGAAACACGCCATGAAGTTTGAGTTTTCGATCAATTTTTCAACGTGTTATTTTTTATCGAAATATAAAAGATAAGCATTTTTTGATTCTGGAGGAAAAACACTTTTAGGATGGCAAAATTGACCCTTAATGTCGAATGATTTGTAGATTTTTTTGGTCAATTTTAAGCCCCCTTAAACCATTTTAATAAAGAAAAATAATATAAACGTCTCTTGCATTCCGATAAAAAAATAAAACATCAACAAATAGTTCTAAGGAAACTTTATTTCCACCCGAATCGAGACCTTCTCCCGAATTAAATCAGAATCCAATCAAGCTCCTTTCAGCTTCCCCAAACGTCTTCAACTTCCTGTTCAGGCTAGTATATTCGTTCTCCGGTTTTCATTGCAAAGTACAGCTTACTTTAGACGTATAGATGTATCTGATTATCCCTAATAACCTCTCAATACAAAATCCTAGTCTGTCGGGCAAAAGCGTGTACGGCTGCGTGTTTCTCCAGATAAGATTAGAGGGTAGATTCGACCGGGATGATCTGAAAGGATCTTTTCCCTAAAATGCTTCGTCCCGAAAACTCCGTTTAATTCCCAAATAGTGATACAAACGTATAGGAACGAAAACCACATCGAAATAAGGATTAATAGGGTCCACTGAAATGAGTGGAAATTATGCTTAGACGATTATTGATGAAGGAGTCAACTGGATCGATTGTTAATAGCGAAGCACCATGGCTTCTATCGTGTACTACTAGGATACTTTTTTCCACCATGGCCCTCCAAAAAGTTTCTGAGTTCCGGCGTACACGCTCTTACCCGACAGACGTGTAACCAGTTTCTATTAGGTAAAAAATGTTCGTTTGGGTTTTTCTGAAAGACCAAATGTTGCTAGCTCTTTTTTAGTGTTCAATTCTTTTCTAGTACCTTTTTTTATTACTAAGGCCAAGTTTTTATCAAACAGTTATGGCATATCGAAATCAAATTGTAAAAAATATGACGTCAGTCGTTTCATCCGGTATTTGGTCTCCAATATTGTTTCGCTTTCCATCCGTTTTATCGCATCGCCATTCGAGAGAAATTATTGTTACATAATACAGCTGTAATAGTCCAATAATTGGTGGATGACAGGAAAACCCTGATGCACATCCGAGTTGAGACAAAAGAATAAACGGAACAAAGAGTACAATCCCTACGTGCCCATTGTCCATCCAGGCTCTCGTTTCAACCGAATACAATGCAGATGCGCTCTACTCATCAACGACGTCAAAGCTTACGGAATTCCAGTCTTTTGGAGTCCCCGTCATCCGTCTCGTTCCGTTAAGGGGACATTTATCTTTGGCAGGTTGTCTTACTAATTAGAGTAAGCTAATGGACGCTAATTACCGATCAACTGCACCGAAGAAACTTTTCTTGACTGTTGGATACGATAATTTAAAAAATGGAGCAATATTCACTGGACCGTTGTAATCCCTCGAGAACTCCAATATTTGTATCGTATTTTGGCACAATAGCTCGCTCCATCAATGGGAAAAATTGCACGTGGATTCAATCCTGGGAAAAATCGATTTTCCTTTAGGGAAACGATGGAACGTGGCAGATGTCTTTATTTATTTATACAGAGAGCAACAAATATATTATTTGAAGTTTTATCTATCTTTCTATTAATTTAATTAATTTGTATTATTTTTATTACTTATTATTATTATTGTTGTTAATGATTATTTATTTACTATTTTCATTTATTATTTATTTTTTTTATTTAACATCATCCTTTTACAGGAACGAATAAATATGTTTTTTTTTCAATTGTTTTGTAAGAACATCCACAGACGTACGAAGAATTATTTCTATAGATTGATTTTTGAAAAGATTGTACATTTTAGAAAAAAAGTATTATAAATTTATGGAGTGAATAATTAAATATTGGTTTATAACAAAATAATTACGTTATAGGACAAAGAAATCGTTTGGACCTCGATGAAAAAAATAATTTTTAATGTAGAATAAAATGTTCAAGTCGTTTGGGTTTGTTTGGGTTATGTTTCCGGTCAGTTCATAAGAAGGGTTTTTGAGAAAACCGTCCGAAACAGTTTTCAATTTGACGATATCATAGAAAGTTCTTATGTGCTTTATGTGGTGATTCCTGCACCTTACTATTGAGGTTCCACGTTGATTTTCTGCTCCTCTGCTCTTCCAAGCGCACTAAAGCTAATCCAAGCCGCTTTTGCAGCTTCAGGCATTGATAGTTCGAAAAGCTTCATCCCTGTCTACCTGCAGGCGAAGATTATACCTGGTGGTACAAATATTCAAGCCAATAATGTCGACTATTTTCACTAAAGAGGCAAATCGGTTATCCCACACAACAAAGGGCCCACTTTTTCAAAATCTAGATTGGCTTCTCTACCGGAAAGCATCATGATCCCACTTCCGCTTTGATTCCTAAATTTGGGGGTGGCCCACCAAAATCCACTCATAGACTGGTCAATAGAAAGATTACCCATCTTCATAGATTCCTAGATTTTGTAATTACCCAATCAACCCCAATTCTAGGCAGACTCCGGAAATCCACAAACTGTGGTCTATCCAAGTCCACCTTCGTTTTCTAGATTTCGTGGATACCCAATCAACCCCAATTCTAGGCAGGCTCCAGAAATCGTAGTTCATCCAAGTCCAGCTTCGTTTTCTAGATTTTGGGGTCATTCAAACGAACCAAGCCTAGGATATCCACTTCCAACTGTAATTCACTCAACATCAGCTCGGCCCCCTAGATTTTAAGGTCACCCAATCAAACTCAAAAAAACCCAATCCTAAAAAGACCTATCCTGCAGAAACCCTAGCCTATCCAACTCCAGCTTTGTCTCCTAGATTTCTCGGGTACCCCAAAATATCCAAGTCCAACCCGGTCTATTCAGCATCCATCCATCATCCAGTCATCCAGCCACCTCAAGCTTCGATATGAAGTTTTTTTCCGATACCCCTGTGAGCTGGCCATTGAAAAATGTAGACTTCTAATCGTAGCCTTAGACAAAAGCGTAAAATGGAACAAAGGTACCAGGGAGTAGAATTTGTCGGGTAGTTTTTTCCTCTTTCCTGTACCTACCGAAGCCCTTTTGTTTCTTCGGAACTCCGTGATCCCTTTCATTCCAACTGTGCAATATACAGAGCACTACCACCTCCACTATGATCCACCAGCACATAGTTAGAACCAGCACCAACGGCACCAACACCAATAGAATCAGTACGAACACTACCACCACCAATACCACCACCACCGACACCACTATTGGATCGAAAGGAGAGAAGGGTAGGATTTCTGCCTAAAGCCTTACTCAACTGGCGCTGCCTACGTCCGTTATCTCGTTCTTTCAACCCACCAGCTGAGGTAGCTTCATCCTTGTCACTTTATCGATCTCGAAAGCCCACCTCCACGCAAGGAGGTTGCAGCAGCAGCAGCAGCCTGGCCTGGACTGGCGCGTTCATGCCGGTGTTGGCCTCCAGCAGTGCCTGCCCGGCCACCACGCCGGCACAACTCGTTCGATCGCTCGTCAATGTCGTTTTACGTTTCGCAACGTGAATACCTTACCTTTCTGGACCGTTCCAACGACTTACCATCAAAACCCTAACCCAAACGACCTTTCGCTCCTATTTCGAACATAACCCAACGGTTGGCTTCTGGAAACCCTAACTTTTGGAATACCACGTCGATAAGTGGCCTCATCGGATAGTGGTCGCTATTGCCACTTTGCTCATTGGAAATCGTGCCTGATATCCAATCATTGGTGACAAAAATCAAATCAAAAACGCTATTTTTCCAAATCCTCGGCTGATTCGGCCACGTTCCTCATCCAATCATCGTTCGAATAATCAACGTGTGTTATCCGTACCGGCAATGTTTCCGCGGTGAACGATCCCAGTCGAGGCCTTGGGATTTATCGGCTTCGCTTCTTTTTCCACTCCTCTCTACCTACACTTTCCCTCAGTCGTTCAGACGCGAAAGTTTCACTGAACGGAATCGCGCTTTTCGTATTACTCTTTTGTTTAGTCATTTTTTGTAAATTCAATTAAGTTGAATTTTTCGTTTTTTTTTTTGCTTGTTCGGCTTCTGGTGGTTGATTATGTGGTAACGTTCGCGAGGAGGTTCATTATGATACGTCGAAGGGTGTTTCGACCTCGATTTCAACCGTAGAACTTGTTTTGAAAAATCTACGTGGGACGACCAACCCTCTTGGGATCCACGAAACCGGGCCAATACGGTGAGTGCCAAAGATTTATGGCTTTTAAGGGGTCGCTTCGATGACCCTGAAATCAGAACTATTTTTCAGTAAATCAATTTTCGTTTTTCTTTTTTTTTTGTTCTTTGAATATTTATATCATTTTGAAACTCGATTTTTTCTCATTTTTGTTCACACCAATTTCGGAAAAGTAAAATTCAAATTTTGGTTCGAAGATTCGCTTAGAGGTGAGGTGAGAGAGTTTGTTAAATTTTATAAATAAAGTTAATGAGTATAATTGTTACGAACTGTCTCGTGATTTACTTTTCAATATCAGAAATTGTTTGTCCAGTCGATTTTTCCCACCCGTTTGTTCTGAAACCAAAAAAAAAAAATGTTTTTGTAAGAAAAAATCAATTTAAAAATTGGTTTACTCGAGAAATTTGAACAAAATTTGAAAACTTATAAATGACCTTTACAAATCTTGAAAATAAACTAAATAAAAATTGCAGGATGTGCAGTTTAATAGCGAAATCCATTTTTATTAGAAAATCCACTTTAATTGTAAAATTCATTTTAATTGCATCATTCATTTTAATCGCTAAATTTATTTTATATGCGAAATCTAATTTTCCTTCGAAAATTCACTTCAATAGCACATTTAAATTGTTAAATTCATTTTCATTGCGAAATTGAAATTAATTGAAAAAATCCTCTCCAATCGAATATCGAAATTATTAAATACATTTTTATCGTAAAATCCACTCCAACTGAAAATTTACGTTCTTAAATTCACTTTAAACGAAAAAATTCACTTAAAACAAAAAATTTTAATTGTTAAATTTTTTTCCATTACAAAATTCATTTCAATTGCAAAATCCACTTCAATTGCAAAATCCAATTTACTTGCATAACCCACTTTACTTGCAAAGTCCAATTTAATTGCAAACTCCATTTTAATTGCGATAATAAAAACGAGTGATTCAGGCTTTCAATCAAAATGATTGATGACCGCTGTAACGAAAGTTCCCCATGATTCACAATGCGATAAAATTATTCACAATTAATTGACAAATTGAAGGAACCAAAAAAAAAAAAAAAAAAAAAAAAACCGCGCACAACAAACACGGGAAAAAAGAAAGAGACGAGGTTGACATAACCGCACAGAAAATTTGCAGAGAAAACTGCCTCGTGCAGCAAACACGCTAAACTAGAGGGTATCTTGTTTCATCGCATGAAACATACAGGATTCTTTAGTACTGTAGAATAGAAACATGAACTAACGATTATATATTCAATCGAACGAGTAAAAATAACATATTTCTATATATAGTTGAAGGGAGAGAACAAAATTAAGGGGTTAATTGTTTAAACAATTTTAAACATGAAAGGAGCATTATGTTTAACATTTTTCTTGACCCCTTAATTTTCTTCGTATGTAGGTCAAAAGAATACTTTGCATATATATATATTATATATATATATATATTTATTTATAGAAAAAAATATATATTTGATATATTATGGATATTATATAATATTATATTTTAATATATATTAAAAGAATTATATGTAATATAATAATATAAAAAAATAAATCAAATATATATTATATAATGTATATATAGTAGATTAATTATATATTATTTTTCTATTATATATTATATAAATATATTTTGTCTATTATATAATATGTATTTTATTAATTTCTTTTTTATATAAAATTATTTTTAAAAATATGTGTGTTTCAGTTCGACTCGCAGTTAACGAGTTTATAAATGTTTCGTTTATTAACAATAATGATAAGATTTTTATTAGTAAAATAAATTTAAAAAAGTATATGTACATATATTTATTTTTTTTTATTCAATAATTATTACAATACCCTTTCAGTCGTCATTTTATCTTCAAATATCGACATGGGACTCAAACAAATAATTTTTTTCCCGTTTAAAGGGTGATAAAAAATTTAACAATTTTAAAAACCCTCTTAAAACGAGTATAAAATAGAAAATTGATATTGGACAGTCCGGATTAAATCGATGTAAAAAAAAAAAAAACATTGGCCATGATTTCCACTTGAAGAATATCAAGTTGTAGGTTTGATGAGGAAATTGCGTATAACTGGGAAATGTAAAGTGTATTCTCGTCCATGTGGTGCGAAGAAAAGAAAAAAAAAGTACAATAATTCATCGATAATATATTGTCGCTATTATTTCTGTCAGGTTTCATGGCCCGAGTGTCCTTGCTTCTCAGCCATCGTGGTAGGCTTCTACTGCCGTGTCAAGGTGAATAAATATGGGATTAACGTCGTTGATAACGTTACGTATATGACTGCTGGTACTGTCGTCACTACTGCAGCCACGTACTCCCTCTTATCAATGAATAACTATTATTCATACTCAACATTTGCAATTTTGTATATGCATGATTCCAAAACTCCACTTCGCATAAATTAACCCTAAAAAAATGGCCAACTTCTCGTCTGAAGAAAAACCCCAAGAAACTACTGTTTCCTAATCCAATTCACTTACGAGCCTGTTGGGTAAGAGCGTGTACGGCGGAACTCGGAAAGTTATTGAGGAGAAACTTTAAAAAAAAGGATTTAGGTATTAGATGATATTACCTGTGATGCTTTCCTATTTAGAAGTCATCTGGTTGCCTCGAATATTTTTTATCCCCCAAAAGATTATTTTTACTCCGAGCAAATCTCTTTTTCGGCAATGAAGGACTCGACGGTGATTATCTTAATGGAAGAATCGTACTACTCGCTCCCTATCGAATCTACCCTTTAAATCGCTTGAAAATTGAAGATACTTCATTAATTTTCAAAAAATTCCTTATCAGGATATCCCACAGATTTTCACAAAATTCCTCATCAAAATATGTCAAACATTTTCAAAGAAAATCATCATCAAAATATTGTATAAATTTCTAAAAAAAAATCCTTATCAATAAATCTCCCAGATTTTTACAAAATTCTTTATCAAAATATTCTGCAAATATTTGCAAAATTCCTTATTAGAACATCCTACAAATTTTCTAAAAATTCCTTATCAAGATATCCCACAAATTTTTCCAAAAACCCCTTATCAAAATAACCTACAAACACAAAATTCCATATCAAGATATCCCACAGCTTTTCAAAAGAAAAATCTCTATCAAACTATTCCCCCAACTATAAAAATAATTTCTCACCAAAATCTGGAAAACATTTTTAAAAAATTTTGACAGAAACATCCGTTGAGATATTCAACAAATTTCTGGGCTAGATTTTCAACAATCGTTGGGTCAAAATCGTGATCAGATAAAATATGAAAAAAAAATAATAATAATAATAAAGAAACCGATTAAAAGTACGTCCTTTGGGTACTCGGGAGTACGAGTAGGATAACGTACGAGGCCGGAAGTAAAGGGGTCGTCAAATTGGACGATGATACGGAATAAGGAACGCCATACAGGCATACGTGTCCATCGTTCACTGACACTGACAAACGAGACTCACCTGGGACGTAGACTCGAATGTGTTGCATCGGTGGTGCTCCTTCTCGCTCAAGTGTTTATTTCTGGAACAGCCCCGGAGCGAGAATAGAATCACCGAGTAGACGACTGCATTAAATATAGACGCGAAACAAACGCGGTGAACGAACTGCTCCTAGATTACGAAATTCCATTCAGACGACCCGAGATTGACCCTAATGCGATTCTTTTTTCTCCCCTCGACCAATCTCGTATCACCTCGAGCTTTCGACTTTTTCCTCCATTTCGATTCCCCATTGGATATGAGTTTTATAACCTAGGGATATTTGGAGGTATCACCAAAAAAATTGGAATTTTCGAGTCGAGATGAATTCTGATGAATTCTGATCCGATAGCCCATCAAATTTTCAGAATTCCTGGAGTTCGTGAATTTACGTCATATTTCACCAAACGTCATCATTTTTAAAGCAATGTTTAAATCTTAATTTTGTAAAAAGTTAATTTTATGGAACAATATAAACGATTGATAAATTGTTTAAATATTATATATCATTATTTTTTATTTATTCTTTTTATCTAATTTTTTTACAATAATTTTTTATTGTGTTCATAAAATTTGCATGAATAGGGAATTTTAATTTTTTGAATTAACTTATTTGTCCTTATTCATGGGTCTAAAAACAGTAATTAAAGATTAAAAATGAAAGAAAATAATTAATTAATTATTTTCATTTTTTTTACTACCATAATATTTTATAAAATATTTTTTATTGTATTTATTCAAATTTGTATGAATCGGTAACGTCGATTTTTTAAATTAACCCGTTTATTCTTACATATTTATCTAAAAAATTAATTAAAGAGTAACGTAAAATAAAACTTTACTTTATTTCAGGAAATATTCATTTCAATGAAATTTAATTTATATTTAATTAAATCGCCGATTTTTCAACCGAAAAAAACCCAAACAATTGATTTTTTTCGAAATTGTAACTTTGAGTAAACCCCTTAAAATCTGAGCTAACTGATTTCTTTAATTATGAAAATAAATATTTATAAAAATTATAATTATTATTTTCCGGATTTACCAGAGTGGTTTTCGAACCCAAACAAACCCAAACGTATGACGTTTTTGAAATTTCACTGTAGCTTAACCCCTTAAAGGTACGAGTATTTTTTTCTCATCAATCGAAAACTGCTTTTAAACGTGAACCTTCGGTTTCCAGCATTTCGTGGTAATTTTATAAATATACCATAATTCAACGAGAAACGATGTTGTCGGAGTTCTAGAAGCAATTCTGGCGCGAATACTGAATTATTAATATCGTTTCTATATTTTAACTCTCTCGATGCACACGGGATCGTTTTTCACTGCAGGCTTCGCAAGAACGCGAACATTTGTCGATTCAACTGTATTTAGCAACAATCAATTTCACTCAATTCTGATAACGAAATAAGAAATTTTAAAAATAAAATTTTCGTTATTTTATAAATAAAATTTTCGCCATTTATAAAACAAAAATACTTGTAAATCGATTAAAGATTAATTCTACATTAACGTTCTCAACTGAGGATTTTCAGTTAATCAAGATTCAAGTTAAATGCGATAAAAATAAAAAATAAAAACAATAAATACAATTAAAAAAATAAATCGAATTAATAAAATATATAAAATGTTTATTTTTTTAAAATATAAATATAAAAAGTTAATATTAATTTACTAAATAATAAAACATATAAAAAACGAAATTAATGTACTGAATAATAACGATTTTATTCAATTAATATAATTAAACATTTTTTAATTAAATGAATTTTATTAAAAAACAAAACACTTCAAAAATTAATCAAAATATTCTTTAAAAATAAAGAAAAGTTATTTAAAAAATCGTTAATGTTGGTCCAGGTAAACACAAATGTACAGAACTGAAATTGTTAATAAAAAATTGTTATATACCGTGCCGAAAGTTTTACATCCTGTTTTACACGAAATGCCAATTTCAACGTAACACCATTGACCTTCCGATCAAGCATTAATTATCTGCCAGTTCGTTATATATATCCTTCGAATCCTCAGAGCCGACAATGCACCTCTAGGAGCAACCTATTGTCTCAGGGCTCGATAATTGTGTTCTGTCTCGTTAATTGATTGCTCGTCCCAGCAAATACCGTTGTTGCATATTCAAGTTATTTGCTGGAACTTGACGGTTTTTTTCGCAATTGGTATTTTTATAGCAGAAAGCGACCATCAAATTTCTGCGCTTATTCTTGAGTTGGGGTTAATAAAAAAAATAATTATTTCTTTCCGAAGTCGATAACACGATTTGTGAAATGGAAATGATCAATGAATACCTGAGTGCTCGATCGGTCATCTCACCAATTAAATTGATGGTCTACGTGCCTATTATTTTTAACTTCGAGTCCAATGTGAAATGGCAGAATCGATTCACGACGATTTTCAAGAAACGTCAACAAATTTATTTTAAACAATTGTTTATTGCATTTTTTAAAAACATATTTTAACACATTTAAACTTCAATCTGTTAATTATTAATTGAACGAATTAATGAAATATACGAAATTTTAATCAAAATATTAGATTGCTGATTTTTATTAAAAACTTTTTCGAAATTTTATTTGTTTAATTAATTTTTTTTTATTGTAAATATCTTTCATTCGATTTTTGTTGGATAAAGTTGACAGAAATTCGTCCGCCATTTTTTGTTATTAAATTATTTGAAGTTTGAATTTAAAAAAAAGCGAATTATAATATTTTTTCGATTTTTCGAAGGTCAGCGCCATTTTTATTGTTAAAGAATAATTTTAATGAAGGTAATGAAAAAAGTTATTATAAGTTCGTCTTAAATCTGCGATTCCTACGGATCTGCGAAGTGAGGGATCGTCGCCTGGTGGCGAACGATTGTACTAAAATCTGGCGGGAAATCGACTCGTTTTCAAACACTAGTAGCAAGTTTATCATTATTTCCTTTTAAATGCCTGAATATTAATAATTCTTTTTTACACATTGAACAAAGAATTGTTGTCCATTTCACGGATGATAAAAAAATGGCTGTTTAATCATTGTAATTTATCATTTATTAGTTTACCTTAAATCTGTGATGGCTGTGGCCCGCGTTGGACCTACGATTGGACTTCTTGAATTTCAGTTGGCCCAAAAGACGATTTTTCGAAATTCTGACAGTAGCCCAATACCCCATGACTTTTGACCAGTCCAATCGTCATTCAAGCATCTGATGACTGAAGTCTGGCTCCGTTTCAGGCTCTAAGGATTTCGCAATGCCTGCCGCTGGGGCAGTGGTACCTGCGGTTGTGGAAGGTGTTGGTCAACTGGAAGACCTCGACGAGCCACCGGAGCCTCGAGGTGGAAGAGTTCGCGCCGAGCAGCCTCCGAGTCGCGGAGGTATTATGAAACCGTTGGTGATCCTCGCACTTCCTGGCATGTATCTATTCTACAAGTACAGTCAGTACCGGCACGAGCAGCGGGAGCTGTCCCGTCGAAGAATAACGGAAAAGTCACTTCAGCAGCTTCATCACAAAATCGTGAGTGGATCGACCATTTTTTATCTGCCATTAAGACTGGGTTTTGAAGGGCGAGAAATTTGACAGCTGTCAATCGGCACTGTTTTGACAGCTGTCAATTGGAAGAGTGTTGACAGCTGGTAATTGGCAGAGTTTTGTCGGCTGTCAATTGGCAAATATCTGACAGTTGTCAATTGGCAGAGTTTTTCCGGCTGTCAGTTGGCAGGTTGCATTTATAAACAGAGTTTCCACAGCTGTCAATTCTCAAGATTTATTCATTAACAGATTTTTGACAAATGCTAATTATAAGGCTTTATTCGTTGGCTGAATTTTGACAGCTGCCAATTCGCAAGATTTATTTATTGGCAGGGTTTTGGCAGCTGTCGATTGTCAAGCTTTATACACCGGCAGAGTTTTGACAGCTGTCAAGTGAGCTTTATTCATTGGCACTTTTGACAGCTGTCAATTCACAAGCTTGAAAACGGAAATTAATTGCGGATAAGCATCTTCCGAAGTAACGTTTTACGTTACTTCGAAGCTAGAAAAATGACCCAGAAGGATATAATTGAATTATAGGGATAAAAAAATAGATAAATACGTGAAACGTTGATGCGAACAAGGTGATGCTTCCTGACGGTAATGTTCCATCGTAAACGGTTTCCACGCAATGAATTTTCATGATAAGAGCGACCAGCTTATGGGGCTGCCGTAAAATCCTCGTCGGATCGTCGGGGCACTTTTTTTATAGCCGTCCCTGACACTACTCAGGCCCGGGATTTCGGGGGGTCGCGAGCCTCCAAGCATCAAAAGACTACCACGCTCAAAATTTTTTGTCAATTTTGCGATCATCGCACAACTCGATTAAAAAAATTTTCTCTGTAGCAAAAATTAGTGAATCTACATATTTCGAGGACATCTTGTTTTTGTAAATGATTTAAAACGTCATTAAAAAAAAATGTTTATGCCGAAAGGGAACTAGGCTAAAAAATTGAAAATACCTCGATAATAATTTCTAAATAATGAAATTTTAGTAACTTAAAAATGATTACATGATTAGGTTAAATAATAACCAATAATAATAACTTAGTTGAAAATAAGTAGTTAAAATGGCTAAATAAAAACATAACTAAATAATCACGCTGAAATGACTAGGCTTGGCTATCTTGAAAATAACTAGATATCTTGAAAAGCTATCTAGTTATTTTTAAAATAACGAGACAAAATATAAAGTTTGTTTTTATGATTTATATAACAACATAAAAAATAAAAATAATAAAATAACAAGATAAAATTACTAAAAAACAACTAACTAGAAAAAAAAAACTAGAAAATTATTAGATACAAAAATTAAAATAGCCTACACGTCTAGTGAATCAACCTAACCTACCCTTCAAAAACCTAGCCCAAAACCAGTAACCATTTTCCAAATTAACTTCTCGTCTTTTGCTTAAAAAAAAAAACTCGAAAAATTCTTGTAGACTTAATCAGAAATTCCATCGTGACTGAAACGAAGGAGAGACCGAGGGCTCTGTTAGGTATTCAAGTTGACTTTGAAAGGCTTTTCATTTTCATGGGTTCCTCAGAACGAAGATTAGATTTTCCGTTGCCCTTCGCTTTTGAAAGAGCGTTGGAGTCGTCTTTTTCGTTAGTCATTCGGGTATCCCCTCGAGCGAGGAGCCTTAGTCAGAGGGAAAGACGGAAAAGGGTGGAGACCCTTAAAGGGCTAGAGAAGGGCTTACGAAGAGCTCGAGGCTTTTACGAAAAAGGGCCCCTAATTGAGTACGTTTTGTGTTTTTGTTTTGGACAATTTAATCGTGCTGGAGTTGCGACGCGAATCCCGAGAAAGGTTAACAAAGGGCACAAAGGGCGGTTTATCAGATTCTCCAGTTGTTTGGAGAACGTGTAAAAGCTCGTGAGATCCCTCGTTACACGAGGTTAGAAAGTGATTGAGGTAGACCCTTCAGGATTTATCTCCGATCCTATGGACAATGGTAGTCTACCTGGTGGAGGCTTGGATCACCCGATACCATCCATGATTGAAGAACCAACCCGATGGAAGATCCAACCAGCGGGGTGCAATTTAAAGGCCACCAGAAGGTGGAGTTCAATTACCCGTTACTAATGCGATCATCGTCATCCAGGAAAGTCACTGCGGAACGGATTAACGTCTACCTGGCCAGGTGTTGGAGCTCCCTCATTGGCCTCGTATTATCTGATACATCGTATAACTAAATCAGGATACTCCCTCTAAACCCTTAACACCCCATCAAAGTCTCGTTTTCCTTTGCTCGCTCTCTCACTCTTTTTTTTTTGTTTTTCGAAAATTTATATTCAAAGGCGACACTCTGGATCAACCTCAAAGGTAACCTCGAGGATGGCCCAATATTCCATCCAGGCAAATATTTCGAACGAAGAATTCATTTTGGAAAAAAATATTTTTTTTTTATTTTTATTTTTAGATGTTGAGAAATTTTTGTTAAAAATATTACCAAAATTCTTCACTTTTTGAGGAATCGTAGTTCTTTATGTAATAATTATTGGTGCATTATTTTAGAATTTTATCAGTTGATAATTATGTCACTAAGAATTTGAATTTTACTTGACATTATTATTGAAAGACATTGAGAATTCGTTTAGTATTTGTTAATATTTATTTTATATATTATACATTTTATTTTATTTATTATCATTATTATTTCATTTATCATTTATCAAGAAAAAATATTAATGAAATATTATTAACAATTTAATTGAATATATATTAATTTAGACAAATAATTATTATTAAAGTATCAATTAATAATCTCGTGAAGGATCTTCGAACGTGAAGGGCTAAAGTTCATTTTCGCTATCCGATAGATCCACTCAAAAAAAATTCGAAAAATCAAGGATCTTACAGAAAAAAAAAACAGAATATTATTTTTCAACATTTCAGCAAAAATTTCCAACCGTCCAGCTCCAACCCAAACAAACCCAAACAAACCTAGGAAAACAACAACAAAAAAATCAAAAGATATTCAAATGTTCTACATAAATCAGGAACTCATCATTTTCGACTTATGGAAAGCTAAAAAAAACCTATGAAACCTACCTAAGCAAGAAAACCTAAAAAATCAACTAAAAAAAACCAAAAATTCTTTTTGAAACTTTCCGTGGAGGCGATTAAAAACCATATGAGTGACGTCACTTATTGTTGTATTTTTCATGAGTTTCATTGGCTTTGTTTTTGTTGGGCGTCCAGAAGAAAAGGTTTTCTACGTTTAAAATTTTACAGTAAATTTGTGGCCCTCTTCGTCTTCTACTGTTTGTCTCTTTTTCCAACTTCGAAAGTATTCATCGAGGGTCCTCGGAAGTCAGCTGGGGTCCCCATAAGCATCAATAAAACGAAGAAGAGTATCACGAGGATTCTTTGTTTCCGTCGTACAAACAAGTTTCCTCTTCATCTTTCTTTTTATTCCCGTTGAAGTTGACTAGAAGTTGCCTGAAGAAGTTGAAAGAAGTGAGTAACGGGAATGAGGGTGAGGATCCCATTCTTCCTCCTGGAGCCCTGAGGGAGTCATTTTATTTTCTTGTTCGAGTGTGATTTGCAACAGGCGTTTTCGTCCTCGAATCGAAAACGTTTCTGAGCGTTGTTGTTGTTTTTGTTGTTTCCTTTTTGTTTTTCGATCTTACGCGAAGAGAAATACGGAACTTCCGGTGGGATGTCCTGGAGGGTTGGAATTCGTGAAACCACGAAAGGGACCGCGACAACGATACCTGAATATGTATTGATTTCCTAAAGCCTCGAGAGGGCAACTGCGATGTCAAGGAAAACAGGAACGCTGAAAAGACAGCTTGTGTTTCGTTAGCTCCATCAGTCCTGCTTTTTTGAATCTTTGTTTGGGTTTGTTTGGGTCGGAACGTTCCTCGTGAGGCCTTTAAGAAATACGTCAAAACTAGGATTGATTAACGACATCCAACTGGATTTATATCAAATGCTAGGGATATAGATTGAAATAAACTAAATCTTCAAAAGTAACTAAACATAAACCCTGATATCCAATTGCTGCCATATCAGAAACCATTTTGTTGTCTTCATGGTGATCCAATTGGAATTCCAATACTTATGCCTAGTCATGCATAGATATGTGGTGGATTCCAATATCAACCCCTAATTATCGGTAGCAATCCAATTGGATGCTAATATTGGTGCCTTGTTTCTGACAGGAACCTCAAATAGGTAAAAAAAATGTATTGTTGCTGATAGGGACGCAATTGGATATCAGGATTTATGGTTAGTTACTACTAGAGATCTAGTCTATTCCAATGGCTACCTCTAGGACTTGATAGACATCCATTTGGATGTCGATGGTCAAGCCTAGTTTTTGTAGAAATTAAATTGGATGCCAATAATCATACCCAGTTTTTATAGGAATCCAATTGGATGTCAATACAAGCAAACCCAAAAATAAGGGTCAATGAAACTTCAAGCAAAAGCAAACCCAAACAAACCCAAAAATAAGGGTCAATGAAACTTCAAGCCAAAGCAAACCCAAACAAACCCAAAAATAAGGGTCAATGAAACTTCAAACCCAAGTAAACCCAAACAAACCCAAACAAGAGGATTTTTCAAAAAAACTCATTTCGAAACAAACAAAACCCAAACAAACCCAAACAAAATCGTTCGAACGTTTATTCGTTCACACACCGTCAAAATTGTATACCAAATTTCCCAAAAAACAATAATTATTATATTTAAAGTATAAACAATTTCATAAAAGACCTTTGAACGTGAACAGCACTAGTGTACTTGATTTTCACCCCACGTAGAACGAACCCCTTAAATTTGAGTTGACCAAAGAAATTTTTCGAAATTTCCGGCAAACCCCTTAATATAATTACGCGGAGTTTGAGACCTTGTCGTCGTAGTCCTCAACCTTGGCAATTCTGTTATCGACTCGGAACAAGTTGGTGTGTCACCGTACACCAACTAGTTACCGGCTCTGGGTTTTCGTTGGTTTTTATTTTGCCGCACGTACCTGACGGTACACGATTCTCACACTTGAAGAGACCTGGAGTGTTGTGAACGTAAACCACCACGGATAGAAACACACACCGTCAAACTCGACGATAAGGCTCACGCTAGCCACTCGTTAAGATCAAATCTACGTCAACCGTAGGGTACACCCCACAACGTGTACCTTCACCGCTGCACAACGAAAAAAACCCTTTGAGTCTCTTTGTTCACCGAGTTTTCACTCCCCATTGATTCGTCCACGTATTTTCGCTTCGAAGTACCTTCAACGGCGGATCAACGCTGAAATGACGTGTATCGCACGTGCGGCGTCTCGTTGAATAAAAACTAGTCTCGAACTTCCGGAACATTCTGCCCCTATAACGTAATATCCCTAAAGGGCGTAGTTTAGGATGTTAAGATGGTCCCTTTGAGTTTAATGGCTTTAAAGGGAACGTTTGAACCTGAAGGGCCTAACTTTACGTCCCGGTTAAATTAGGGCCTAGCTGTAAAGTACCAGTCAAATTAGGGCCTAACTGTAAAGTACCAGTCAAATTAGGGCCTAACTGTAAAGTACCAATCAAATTAGGGCCTAGCTGTAAAGTGCCAGTCAAATTAGGGCCTAGGTGTAAAGTGCCAGTCAAATCAGGGCCTAGCTGTAACGTGCCAGTCAAATTAGGGCCTAACTGTAAAGTGCCAGTCAAATTAGGGCCTTAAAGAGCCTGATCTTACAATTTGGAAACCTGGATTGAAAACGGATCTCAAAATTGGGAATCGCGATCCATTACCCCATGAAAAGTCATTCGTAAAGCAGATTTGGCCTAAAAGGATCAAAAATACCATCAATGCTGGATGATAGTGGATTCCTAGGGGATTAGATTTCTATCAAGAATCAGGGTTGCTCAATAGAATTACTTTAGCTGAAACGCGTAAAATTGAAGAATTTCGCCTCCATGTGTTATCAACAATGTTGCGTACCAAAGATTAAAAAAAAGATTAATAATTGTAAAAGTTATAAACAATTACTTAAAATAGGGAGATGTCGGTGTAATTGAAAGGACCGAGATAGTAATGGCTGGCGTCGCAAAAAAAGTTGCTAGCGTCGGAAGAAGAAGAAGGAGGAAGCAGTATAGACTAAAACGAAGCGGAAAGTTGATTGACGCGGGAAGACCGCTACGGTTGGCGCGACAATAAATTAACGGTTGTCTGGCACGGTCTGTGGCCGTTGAACTTCCGCCACGTGGTATTAAGGGTATGCGGAGGAATAATACCCCACAAGAAACACGACCACCCACCTCAGCCTACTAGTCGCTAATACAGGGAGACCCCGATTCTCTACCATCATTATTTTTCCATTCCTCTTCATTTTTTCCTTTCAATTTGTCTATTTCGATTAACGGACTATTGTCTATAGGCGTGTGTTGTTCCCAATCCGAAATAATTAGCGAATAATGTACACTTTCTAGCGATCCGATGAAGTTTCGAGTCGAAAACGACGATACGATTGCAAAAGTGGTGGAAAACATCGGGCGGAACATAAAAGTAAACAAAAACATTGACCCAAACGAAATAATTACGTAAAAAAAACATTGACCTAAACGTAAAAATGACGAAAAACATCGACCCGGACATAAAAATTATAAAAAACATCGACCTATAAATAAAAATAACTAAAAACATCGGCGCTGACGTAAAAATGACGAAAAACGTTGATCTAAACGTACAAAAGACGGAAAACATTGACCCGAGGCTGCAAATGATGAAAAACATCGACCCAAACGTATAAATAATGAAAAACATTGACCCGAACGTAAAAATGACAAAAAACATCAGCCCCAACATAAAAATGACAAAAACATCGACCCAAACGTACAAATAACGAAAAACATTGACCCGTCTATAAAAATGGCAAAAACATCGACCCAGACATAAAACAAACAAAAAAACATTGACCCAAGCTACGATTGGTCCTCCGCAAACTACACAGCTATCCTAAAAAATAAAATACTTCGATATTTGGACAAAAAAATGGACGCTGTTGCAAAAATGACTACAATAACCAAAGTTTAGGGAATATCCCTCAAGAATCATCGAGCCATGTTTTTCACCTCGAAACAAACGTTTTATCAGTGCTTTTTTCCAACGGAAAAAATTGGAGTTGTACTGTACCAGGAACCGTACAAATGTCAATCGATAATACACCAACGAGAAATCATCCCTATAATTTGCTTAAGACCTTCACTTAATTCTCATCCAATTTTTTCCTAGAACCGAGGGAGGGCTCCGGTCACTCCTACGGTCACCCTTTTTGCCCTTTTCAGTCATAATCCACGATACTGCAGGAACGCTGACGCGCACTAGGAATCATCCTCGACGATGGCGTGCATTTACCTCTAATTTTTTTTTTCCTTTTTTTTTTCGCTCCCATGTTTTACCGGAGTTCGTGCAAACGTCCATAAAAGTAATTACCGTGGAAAGCGATTCGGTATTCATTTACTCGTCTCGTTCCATTAATACAGCCCGGAGTAAACATGGACAGTGGTCAAAAAATGTCCCGATAATAAAACGTCCGGATTATCGAAAAACTCTGGTGTTAGATCTTCAACCTTTTTATTCACCTTTTTTTTCGAAATTCGAAGGGCGGCCAGAACTACTGTGCAAAAATAAATTTTTTTTTCACATTCGTTGTTTAATTAATTAATTGATTTTGCAAATATGTGTGGAGTAATGTAGCAATTGATTTATCATTTATTTATACGTTTGACAAAGTGTTTCAAACGAACCTGAAGAAACTCGAAAAAAATATATAATATATTGTAATATATTACAATACTGTATCGTATTACCAACCCAATAAAAAGAATATTCAAATAATACGAAATTAAAAAATAAGAAAATTAATATAAAATAAGATAATATAAAATTAATATAAATAAGAATATTATATAAAATATGAAATATAAATTATAGAAAACTATACAAAATTAATATAAAATGAACAAAGATGTATTAAATATTCGTTTTACTTTTTATTTTCGTCATTGTCGTTTTTTTTTTTTCAAATTATAACACACTCTTCAATTTTTCTTTTTGAATTCGTATACAATTTTTCAAAATTTCAATATTGTATTATATTATTAACGTACCAAAAAAAGTTGTTTTTCAAAATATTTTATTAAATACAAAATAATATTATTGATACCTTATACAATAAATTAAATATATTAAATATATTTAATATTTCTTTTAATATATTCATATAATTATATATTATATAATTCAATGTTCAAAAATATTTGCTTTTAGAGAAATTACGTTATTATTATTATTATTGTCGTCCCAGTCTGGAAGATTTTTATTATTTTACGATGGAGCAACTTCTTGGTGGGTAAGTAAGGGTACAGTGAAAAGAACCCGAAGGAGAGAAACGACAGGGACACTCGCGGTCTTGTGAATTAGTAAGGTTTGAAAGAGACGGTTCGTGTCAGATTCGCTGGTTTCTTTTAGCGAGTAACGAGTATCGCGTCGTTATTTTCACCCTTAAACGCGATAATGGCGGCCAGCGCAATTTGAAAAAGTTACCTTCGGGCTGTCACTTGTATGGACGTGACTACGTGCACAAGGACGAAACTGCGCGAAAATGGTAGTGTTATTTTTACACGATTCCAGTTTGTGAATGGTTGCACTTATTGCGTGTTGCGAAATTTTTTAATTTTTAAAAGTCACCTTTTTTTAAAGAGCCTTGTACAATATTTATTCCGAAATAAAATAAAATTTGCTGGTTGATCGCAGAATCAACAGTGTCACGACTTAGTCCCTGAAGAAACACACATTTTGACACCTTAAACATTTTCCTACGTCAAAAAATGGCCGAGAAAAGTAAAAATAAAAAACTGAATTTTTCACTGAAATCTTTGTTCACTAATAATTAATAAATTAGCTTTCCCACGTGCTTGATCGCAAATCGAAGAGTGTCGGGACCTAGTCCCTGAAGAAACACACATTTTGACACCTTAAACATTTTCCTACGTCAAAAAATGGC
>JAPYZI010004056.1:0-15073 GCA_030523105.1 Ophioninae sp. A BG-2022a
AATTTCAATTTAATTATCATTTCAATTCAACTGTAATTTCAATTCGATTTAACCGCCAGTTCAATTTAACAATAAATTCAATTCAAAATGTAATTTTTATTCAATTGGAATTTCAATTTAATTATCATTTCAATTCAACTGTCAATTCAAATTCGACTGAAAATTCAATTCGATACAACCCTCATTTTGATTCAACTCTATTCTTTTTCTCCAATTAATATTTCAATAATTAAATTTATAATCAGACTCATAAAACTGTCCATATTAACACCAACCGAATTTCGGGGGTACGGGCGCGGGTATAAAGTCTATTTTTTTTATACCAGCGCGTAATAGTTGGAAACCGTGGAGGGGGGGGGGGGCAGAGGGGCGAGCGGAGAAGAAAAAAGCGAAACCATTTGCGCGAGACATCGCAAACATACTCGTGGAGGAGGGGGCCCCGAGAAAAACTCTGCGGGAAATTCGTTTTCTCCATTAAATCGGAGGGGCTATCTAACGTCTTTTTATTTTTTTCGTACACGAAGATATACGAAGAAAGAGTGATTTCGGTGTTTGGCTTGGAGAACCATCCTCGAAGTATTGACACTCACCCAACATTTTCCTCCGAAATTTATCGAATTTGTTGAAATTTATTAATTTATTCGTACCGTCGATTTTTCTTTTTATGAAAAAGCAACGAAAAACATATTTATTATTTTTCAGGATTGAAAAAAAAAAACAATGCGAGATGAGGATTGAACGTAAATAATGTGCAGCGCAGGTATGTTGTTCCCAAAGAGTTGGAGAGTGGTAGAGAGAGAAAAATAAAAAGAGAGAAAGAGAGAAGAAAATGAACGCGGCAAAGAGAAACGAGCTGGAGAAGTGAAGGAGGGGGAGGGGGTAGAAGAGCTTAATGTACGGGAAAAATTGCCAAAGGCAATTTATGTCGCGTCGCGAGAGCCCGGAAATTCGTTTTCTACCACTTTCCTTCTTCCTTAGGAAAAAACAGCTTCTCCTTGTACGATTCTCTTGCCTCCTTTTCTTCTCACTAACGGCTCTTTCGTCTTCTAGCTTTCTTTTTATTGTTTTTTTTTTTATTTGATTTTTAAATGTTTTTTTGTTTTCTATCTTGCAAATTGCATTCGAATATTTTGCTCGTTGTTGCACGAGTTCCCAACCCCGAGTGTTGTTTCGAATCGCCGTGCCCACAACGGCCACCAATGTCTTTTGGGGTTTCATTATTTTTTTATTTTTTATTTTTTCGTCAATCGTAACGTCCTGAGTTTCCAAAAGAGTGAATTTCTTCTTGATTTGCAACAAACAGGAAAGGAGCTTTATTTTAAAATTTTTAATTCGTCATCGACTCTTAAATTCGTACAAGAGTTTCGATTGTTTTCTCATAGCTCATCATTTCAACGAAAAATGCTTTTGGAATTTGTAAAAATTGTTGATTATCATATTTCTTTTGTTTTTTTTATACTATGTTTAATTTTTTTAATTTTTTTTCTTCCCTTAAAGTATCGTCGAAAGGAGTTTAAAAAATCGCAAAAATTCTTGAAAATTTGTGGTACGATAATTCTTGAAAGAACGAATTATACATGAATTATTTCAGAATTTTTTACTTAATCAAAGATCGCGACGAACTTTAAAAATATTTTATTTTTTATTATTATTTTATTATTAAATCTTTTACTATTTATAAAATAGTAAAAGATTTGTTTGAACCCTGAATTAATCAGTAATCACTGGAGAATTCAATATACACTGAGTATCTTTGAGTATTATTATTATTATGTTATTAATAATAATAAGATTACGCGAGCATATAAATTAAATTTGAAAATTGCAACATTTTTTGATCAAGTATTTTTACTTTGAGTTTACCTTCAATCATTTATCGAAAGTGAAACATTTGAGATTGTTAATGTATTACTAAAAAATGTAACTAGGAAACATGAATTAATTATTAACTTACTGATAAATTAATATTTCTACGAGTTCATTCATAATTAAATGAATTATTCATAATTAAATGAATTAAGACTAAACACGTATCAAATAATCTAAACTTGTGAATCCTCGATTCGCCAATTTCGAGCTGAGCGATCAATATTTTCGAATGGTTGAGACTAGTTTTTTCAATTTTTTAAATCCTCAACTCTTTTCCTCATTTTTTCATGCCCGTTTAATTTCTTCATAAAGATTTCCTCTCACATCCGGTTTCGTATCTTAATCCTCGAAGCAACTTTCCAGTTGTGTATTTCGACTCTTCCGCCAGGCCATTTATTTTTCTTTTTCCTCGCCCTTTGCGTTTTTTTTTCTCTTGTTTGTTTAGCTTCCTTTTTTGTTCTCTCGGTTATTTTCTTTTTCTTCTTTTTTTACGACGAGTCGAGATAAAGGAACGCAACCCCGTCGGCCTCTCATCGGACGTTCTACCATTCTCTCTCCCGCCCCTATTCCCACCCCTCGCCAGCCGCCCTCGTCCACTGAAAATCCCCCGGGAACGTCTTATCCCGCGAGCTCGGTACTTCAGGAATTTTTGCTCATCCCCCTCCCCTTTTTCCTTCCAGTTTTGCGTACGCCGCTGCGGCTGGCTCGCTCCTCTGAATTCTTCCCTCTTGGACCCTTCCCTCCCCCCTCCTCACGTCTCGTTGCACGAAGACGAGAGAATACGAGATGTATATAAGGAAGGAAAAATGAGGGACTCGGAATTTATGATTTATCCGGAGCGTAATAATAACGAGAGAGAAAGAAAAATATAGGAGTGGTAAGAAGCGAGGAGGGGAGGGTGGGCAACAGGCAAATCGAATTTGGAACTAACCGATGAGAAAAAAAAATCAACTATTGATTATCCTTTTTTTTTTTTGAATAAATTCGTTCGTCGATATGTTTAAATAATTCACTGAAAACAAGAAATACCGGATTTTCTTGAAAATATCCGGGAGCATCGAGAATTTAAAATAGCCGAATGGTAATCACGATAAATTTGATACATAGCATTGAAAATCGAAGTATCAAATACAACGAGGGAAATCCTCGGAGGGAACGAGTCGCTTAAATGAAAGGTCGAGTCCCAGGTGTGGCTTATGGTATTTCCGTTCAAGGAATCGCCAGAGTTAATAGATTTGGAAAAAAATAATTTACGGAAAAAAAAAATGTGACAGAGAATGCAGAAGTGATTGATTTTTGGTAAATTGAGGGGGTGAGATTTATTTATTTTTTTTTTTCATTGATTAAAAAAAAGAGAATTATGGAATGAACATGTAGTTGGAAATGTGAAACAGAAAATCAGTGAGCACTATTCGTATATTTGAGATTTTTTGTATAGTCGTGTATTAAGGTCAGAAATTTGGGGTTTTTAACAAAAATTATTTCGAAGGAATACGTAAGATAATTAAAAAGATCCTTCATTAATTTTCATTTGTGTTAATAATGTTGTGTACGAATTAAAAAATAGTACGTTTTGGTTTTTAATAATTTACTTCATTCAGGCCATTCGGTTGATACCAAATAAAAGATAATGCGTTTTTTCTTCGTATGGATAATGTAGACTTCAAGGTGATCAATTTTTTTTTTTTTGTTATTACGTTTCAATCAAGAAAATAATTTTTTAAAATTATTTTTCTACATTTTGCGGGTAATATGACATCGTTGCAATCTTGATGACACGAAAAAAAAAGTGAAGAGCAAAAACATCGTTGGAGACTAAGCCACTTTTACTAGGAATGAGATTTTTTATATTATGTAATAAATAATGAGATAATTCTTGTTAATAACTAACGAATTAGTAATTTCAACACCAAAAACGTTGTTAAAGATTGAACAATTACACCGAATGTATTTTTATCCAAATGTTTTCCAAAAAAACAATAGCAATGAATTTATCGTTAATAAATAATGAAGAAAATCATGAAAAATACGTAATCAAGAAACGTAAAAAAAGACTAAAATTTGATTACACGAAACGAGTATATCAAAATATTAAAAAAAAAAACCATTACTGAAACGTCGAAAAAAATGTTTACCAAGTTTTATCGTCATTATCATAAGTTTATTTGAGATCTGAAATTCCTGCGCTATATTTTCTTTTTTTTTCCTTTTCCCGTTCAATTTGGGTTTTGGGTTCAATTTGGGTTTGAAAACAAAAGGATTTTTGAAAATATCCACTGGCGAAGCTCGTGAACGTTATTAACAATCCCGAAATATCGATTTTCCTAGGAAAACGAGGAAGAAAGTTTAGCGGACGTGGTGGTATACATGTGTGTAAATCTACATGAATATGAAATTATTCCACGCGTCCGGGATAAACCGCAATTCCACTTCGGTACGTCAGCGTGCCGCGAAATGAATGAAGGGGATAAACTCACCCTCGGGATTTGTGGCGCACTTTTCTTACCCTACGTTGAGTGTATATATGTATATAAGTTATATAGGTACGTCTTAAGCACGAGGGAAAGAAAGGAGAGCGAGAAAAGTATAGAAGAAAAAAAGAATGAGTCATTAATATTAAGCATCGGGAACTGGATTTAGACAGGAGGATAAGAGTATCAAATGAAGACATTCGATGACCCTCTTAATTTCTTACCATGAATTATTGCTGTTTTTTAATGATGAAACTCGTTCTTCTGCCTCTGGTATCGACGTTGAAAAATAAAAACCCTCGGTAAGTTATTAATTAATTAACACTCCCGTTTATTTATTTTTCACGAGTCACGGTGAGCACCGTCGCTCACGGTTCGTATCGACGATCGTATGATTTTTTAAAATACGTTTTTTTCAATCGTACTTCCGTTTCGAATAAATCGATGATCGACGTCAAGTGCGATCGAGACGATTTACACGTTCGAATGTTTTCCACGAGATTCTCTTTGTAATCGCTTCAATCATTTACATTTCGTAATGACATTTTTCGTTACGCGATTTTTTGGGAATTTTATATTTTTAATATTAAAGTATTATCGGTTGGGTTTTGAAAAATGATATGGTTTTTTTTTTAAACATGAGGTGTTATAGTTCTTGATAAAATAATAATATATCAATTATTTCGGAATAATTTATCCCCCTTTGTCGCCTTTGCCAGTTAATCTATAAAATAGTGAAAGATTTATTTTAACGATGAATCAATCAACAATAATTTGAAAGCTCGATATATATTGAGTTTCTTTTGGTAATTATTGATAATAATATCATACGAACGTATTAATACAATTTATGAATGAAGATTTTTTTGTTAATTCAATTAAGCACTCCAATTATTATTGGAGTGCTTAATTGAATTGAGACAAAAATAAATATTTCAAAGTATCCATTTATAACTATAAACATTTCTAAAATTTAAAAACTTTTCATTTCTAAATATTCCTTTTAAAACTATAACCATTTATAAAAGTAGAAAACTCAAAATATCCAAGTACAAATGAATAACTATCAAAATTTCAAAAATTCCAAAAACTAACATTTATTTTTTCAAACAATTCTCAAACTTTTCCGGTAGCCAAATCGCTCAATATTCTTCCAGAAAACGTTCTGATCCAATCGTGACTACATTAATACCTATCAAAGATGTTCGTGCGAGCAATTGCTACTATCGTTTCCTTTTTTTTTTCATGCTCCGTTTCAGTTCTGTATTTTCATTCCCACTCGATTTCCAGAGTTCCTCGAGCGCTCGACTTTGGGGTTAAATTTGAGGGCGTGGTTGAGTGGAGGAGCTTAATTAATTATGAGAGAATTTTCGAGGCATGTTTTCTTCATCGGAGACCTTTCGGTTTCCGAGTTCGTGAGCGATGGAGGGGTGGGGGGAATGACGACAATTTTCTCTCGACGTTATCGCGGAGTATTATTCGACGTCGTGATACACAATTATAGGGCAAGCCCTATAGCGGTCTTTTTGGATTTAACTGCACGTATTACAAGGCGGAGAAAGTCGAGGGATCGATTAGAGGCTATTAACGTCGAGCCCTTTACCGCTCTTCGCCTCTCTCTCTCTCTCTCTCTCTTTCTCTCCTTCGGGCACAATTGCCTACCAGTGAAAAGTAAAGTGCTCGAGTGAAGTTGAAGAGGACGACGAAGTGGTGTTGCATATACAGATATATATATATATGCAGAAAGTAACATAGGAAGCCTTGTGTATTTTGGAGTAAGAGTGAAGAGTAGGCTTCAGATGTTGAAGGAACCGGAGGCTTCTTTCTCCCTTCCTTTTTGCTCTATCTCCCTTTGCCCTTTCCTTGCAACGCGCGCACATGTTAGGAGGAGTTTCACGTTGGATTTCGTTTCATACTTCTTCTCTCCAACGTTGCGTAATATAAAATATATATGTATTGTAAAAATGTCTCCTCTGTTGCGTTTCATTGTCAGGATACGTTTTACCTTAGAACAGCATCGAAAGCCTCGATCTCCGAGTTGCGAAAACATTGAGGGATCAGAACGCTGAGACGACAAAGACATCGGGCTTATTTGAAAAAAGAAAAAAGAATAATTAATCTGGAAGAAGTTATGTGATTAGAAATAAACAGAGAAATTGAATTCTTATGTAAGTGATGGATTAATTACATCGTAATTAAGGGATTAATTAAGGAGATCGTTGTTAGGTAATTACTTCATGACGTCATACTTAATTTAGTCATTAAATGATTAGACAATTATTTGAACATTTATTTGTGTAGACGTTAATAAAGTTGTGTACCAGATTCTGTAAACTAATTTTCATTATTCTTTTTGGCACTTTCGAGATACGAAAATAAAACGAACAAATATTCTCAATTATCTACAAAATATAATTTCCTTGATTTCCAGGAATAAACAATAATAAAAAAAAAAAAAAAACTTTCTTGCAGTCCAACGTAAACGATTTCGTTTTTGTCTCAGATTTTTTCGGTACGCTCACAGGAGAAAAAAAAAGGTCGGAAGAAATCAAATCTACAAAATGTGATTTTGTACGATGACGAAAATGAAAAAAATGGTAATAAAAAGAAACCAATGCAACTTCCGTTGCATTCTAACGATGCAAATCGACTGAACGTTGAAATTATCTGTAAAATCAGTTTTCAACGAATGTTGGTACATTCGCTTTAAATTCTTTCGAAGGTTATTTCGAAGGTGTTCGAAGGTTATTTCGAAGGTGTTCGAAGGTTATTTCGAAGGTTTTCGAAGGTTATTTCGAAGGTCTTCGAAATATAAAGCAATATACGTCTTCATTCTATAGGGCAGAGAAATACAGAGCATCGGCTTGAACTACGAAACGACGAATTGTTCTCGCTCCTATATTTTACGAGGCCAACCGTCTCTCTTCTATTCCAGGATGCACTCAACTCCGTGGGAATATTCATCCGTGTTCGCGTCATGGACATTCGGCAGGCTCTCTTGCACCGCCATAGCCCAAACCCGCGTTAAGTACTCTTTTGGCTTTCGTTCTATTTCTTCACTTCTTTTTTCCTCGAATTCTACGAGGATCTACACAGATAAGTGGATACGCGCAGATATATGTGTGCCTATTTATTTATCCGTGGAGTTTCGTAGGGAAAAAGGTCCAAGAAAAACGGAAGAAAAAAATGAGTGAACGAAATACACATTCTTCGCGATACATAGCCACAAGCATGTTTCCACACGTATTTTTAAACTTCGTTCAGTTGTGATTAAATTCGTAGGACCTTCGAAATCGTCTTGATTCTGGATCACGAGATCCTGAAGAATTCGAAGATCCAGAATGTAAAGTTCGAGCAGAATATGAAGGCAAATATGGATTGCTGAAGAGAAAAGAAAAAAGTCTTTTTGAGAAAGGAGCCAAACGTTTGGCTCTTCCAATAAAAAGACTCCGAACGGCAAGATTTTTTTGGTTAATTTGATAAATCGAATGAAATTATAAGTATAGTGAAAAAAATGGAACTGGAGAATAACTTGGTTAAAACGTACAGATGATAAATATTGGCAGATGGATAGAATTATTAAAGATTTAATTATTGAAAATGAAAACTGGTTAAAATTGACAAATTCACACGCTATTCTTTATTCCATTGGCATGAAATGGTTGATGTAAACGAAGGATAATAAAATCCACCAAAAACAGACAAACTGGTAAAAATATAAAATTAGTAAAATTCATAATTTGATAAAAACGATAGATTATTGAAAATGGTGAATTATTAGAAACTACATCAGTAAAAAAATCAAGTAAAAAAATAAACGAAGTACAAAGTAAATCAAATAAAAAGCAATAAACTGTCAAAAATCATTAATCAGAGAAAACATTTAATTTACGTTTATCAATTGTATTAATTTTATTAAATTTAATATAATTTAATATAAAAAGGTTTATTTATTTTGAAAGTTCAATTGGCAAAAATGGTAGCTTGGCGAAAATAGCAAATCGTCAACATTAGTAAACCACTAAAATACCTATTGAATTAGTAAAAAAAAAATAAGAAATTAGTAAAAATGGTAAATTCTTGAAAAAACTAAACTGATAAAAATGGAAAATAATGAAAAATGGTACAATTTCGCAATGAGGGTGCACGAGAGCGTCGAAAAATTGTCGTTGGTAACCGAGAGTCACCTATCGCAGGATGCAAAGCGAAGCGTCGATGGAACGGGAGCTTGGCGGAAGTTGACAGGCTTAAAGAAGAAGGCTGGTTCGCAGGGGGGTGGAGAAAGAGGCGAAAAGTAGGAGACGAGGTTGGTCGAGCTTCTCGCACAGCCGTCTGGACCGGTGCGATAGGATTATACGGGATTAAGGCATTTTACACCGACGTCCTCAAGCCGGTAATAATAATCGCGAGAAAAGAGACGAGGCAGTTTTCACACACATAAGAGCATCGTATCGGACATAACGTTAACTCGAATATCTTTAAAATCAAATTTACCCGAATATCCAGATATATCTATAATAAATATAATAAATGAAATTTCGAAATTTTCAAAACTGAAATTTCAAATTTTCAAAGGAAAAAAAGGAAAAAAAAAAATAAGCACGATATTCAAGTATGATCCATAAAATCCTGAGCTTTTTAGAACGCAATAAAATCCATTTTTGTTGATAACATTGATTTTGGAAAAATTTGTACAATATTTTGTTCAGTAGTTCGTTGGGAGAATTGTATTGAAGAATTACGAAAATTAAGAAACATTATCGTGCACGAAAGTTTAATAATTTAGTAATAACAAAATAATTTATTAGTTAAAGAAAATATCTATTATTTTATTAAACTAAAAATAAATATGAAAATACTGAAGAACGACTCATGGAGATCTTTGGAGTTCAAGAAAAATTAATTTTCTTGCTCGCGTTTTTTTTTCTTCTGGTAATACGTGTAAATATTTTATTTCTAGTTTGTAAATTAGTTTTTAAATCGAAGATTTTTTTTCACTAAAATGCACACATTTGTTAATTCATTTGAAAAATGATTAAAAGTTAACGCGTATCCAAGTTAAATTATTTACTAATTTTAAAAAATGGCAAAATTTGTAGCACACGTAAAGTGAATTGTTTATGTAAAAAAAAAAATACCCAAATCTCTCGTGTGTAGATTTTTTATTAACAACGAAAAAATTATAAAAAATAGTAGAGAAGATCCTTTCCGTCTTTGGATCGGAATCAAAATCATTTCTCATCGCTTCAATTTGTTTCGACAATATTTACAAATACTTATTTATCAATGACGCATCAATCCTCCGCGATCACCGGGGTCCAAATTACCCCATCATTTACTTTAATCTAGAATTAATATAAATTATATTCATTCTAGATTTTTTTATTTGGAAAAATTCGAATAGTACAACCACGGACAGTCAATGAAGACTTTTTCAATATTGTTTATATATATATTTGAAATCGTAACGAAAATAAGGAAACACGAGAACATTGATGAAAATTTTATTTCCGTCGGAACGATCCAACCTTCAACATCGGATGTGTTGACTACGAAGTTGTCCCCTGTATCGAAACGTATATTCAGATACTAGGATATCTAATCGTTCGTGGGTGCTCTCGTTTCCTGTACGGGTTCCCCCAATCGTCCAAGACCTTGTCCCATCTCGTCGCACTTATCTCGTGCACTGCTCTGTGGCAGAATCCTTTTTTTTTTCAACTCTCCCTTTCGCTGTTGCTGATAGAAATCTGCTTAAGAAATCGTTTCACTGTGACCCTTCCAAAAAGTGCTAATTTCCGCCATTTTTTTTTGCAATGTTGCAATAAACTATCGTTTTTTATTTTGTGAAAAACCCCTGAATAAAAAAAAATTCAAATACCAGCTGTTTGAAAAAAAAACAGACCAATTACTTCGCCAGTAAAATCGTGTTTCCATAAAAAACTTGAAGTTTGGCCTTCTCATATTCCAGGCAGCAAACGATTGTCTTCAGGAGCCTGTTTATTCCAAAAAAACTTGAAACACGAAGATATCCTTTCAGCTCTATGTTTTAAGCACTTACAAAAATGTTTGTAGATGGAAATTAAAGAATAAAAAAAAAATAAATAAATACTGAAATATCTCATCCTGACGAACTGTAACTTCGCTTCGAACTCGAATGAAAAAATTGTTCAATTAAGATTGCGACAATCGTGAATTTACAAATTGCTGAAAAAAATGAGAAAAATCATTGTTCATTGAAAATTGAAATTTGAAATTGAGTTTTGAACATAACATTTATTTTCCGAGCTAGAAGAAGTGCAAGTGGTAAATTGACACTTTGCGATTTGTCACGTTTTTATCTACCAAATGTTTTTTTTTTCTTCTTTTTTTTATTGTTGTTTCTTTTTTCTTATTATTTCTTTTTCTCTTGTTTTCACCGCACGGCTGGAACGTCGAAACAGGATGACGATAAACCGAGTGCGTGTGTCATTCGTCCGCGATCACGTCACGCTCGACGTTCTCGTCTTTGGTGCACATACGAATGTAGGAAACTGACGGGAATCAGCATCGTATAAATACCGTCCTCGTGCCACAAATACTTCGCCGGTGCTCTCAAGGATTCTCGAGAGAGCGAAACTCGTAATGAGCTAGGCCAGTATTAACCACGAACAGATACATATAAACCCACATTCACGTACGATATACAGGGTGAATCAATGACTATTGCCATCTTGGATATTTTCGAAACTGTAAAGTTCACCGAAATATTTGTTGAAGTGAAATTACACATTACGGGCTATTCGACAGTGATAATAGTTTTTTTTTGTATGTGGAAATATTTCGGACACTTGAAGGTCAACTCCATTTTTTTTCTTTCAAATCGATCGGTATGTTTTTTTTTTCCCCGTATCATGAAAGAGGAACTTAAAACGAGTTCATCGACTTATAACATAAGGTCATTGAAGGTCATGGAAAAAAATATACCGATATAGAACGAAAAATGGACTTGACCTTCAAATGTCCGAATGACATCAACTTGCAAAAAAAAAGAAACTATTATCACCATCGGTTGGTCCCTTTCGTACTGTGCAATTTCATTTCAGCAAATATTTCTGTCAACCTCATTTTTTCAAAGGTATCAAAAATGGAAATAGTTATTGATCCACCCTGTATAGAAATCTTTCACCAGTGTTTATCCGCGGCATAATAAAAATTGTTTTACCTGCCACTGCGAAACCCAAACCGATTACGTCACCCGCAACGATCGCGTCATCGAATTGTCGTTTAAGTGAATTTTAACGCGTAGCGAAAAAGAAAAACGGTTATTGTTAGTTCAAGGTGACTTAAATGAAAAAAAAAAAACACACACACACAAAAAAAAAACAAAAAACAAGATGAATAGGAAAATTACGTTTCTTTCGATTATCGTGATAAAGCTCGTAGGGTGATCAACGTTACTCCTAGCTAATGAGCCCATTAGACGAAAGTTGGTTAATGACGGACGAGATGATACGCTCCGATTTTTGAAGCCCCGGTAATGACTAATTTAACGTGCTTCCCTCGTTAAAAATATAGTTAAATGGCTGCAACGTTTCTCTGGATTGGAATGTGATTAACCGAGAAAGTTTCGGGGTCTTTGGTGATTCATCGTGTTCAGCCAAATATGAACATTGGGTTATTCTATTTCGAAAAAAAAAAATATATATATTAATAATATACAAATATAACATAGGTATTTAAGTATAAAAATATTAATACGTGTGTATGTATATATGTTTGTTTATATATATATATATCGATTTCCTAAATAACTTTGGCAAAAATAAAACTAATTTATGAATTGTGAAGAAAACATCGATGTTTTCTTAATTCGAATGATCAAATAATTCACGATTTATTAAATTGTGAAACCTTAATGAACATTTTTGGGAATGAAAAATGGAATTTGAATTTGATATTATTAAATCGTTTAATAATTCAATATAAATACATGTATAAATATATATTCATATATACAAATTATACATACATCTAGGATTCGTAAATTATGACTGATCAATTAATCAATTATTTATTAGTGAATTAATAAATGATTTTTTAGTGAATAAGTACACTATGAATAAACTATAAAAAATACAATAACGCCGAAAATTCTCGCGTTTGTACGGTGAATTATATACGGATTTAAAAAAAAAGAACGAATTTTCTCGTGCGCACAAAGCGGATGTTTCGTCGATGGAAAAAATTGAAGATCATGGAAATGCTGAAGCGAAAAGTGTACACGACGACGAAACGTAACGCGGCCTGACTTTGCTTCGAGCGAATTACGTTTCGCACTTCGGACTACGCGGAAATCCACGTATAAAGTTCGCGTTCACCTAAATCGATGTACCCGCGGTTTTTGAGGCTGGATCGTGTAGAAGGGCAGCGGGAGTGGAGTGGATTACACTACGGCATTGTCGAACGAAACCAAGCGAGGACGGCGACGGTCCAGAGAGTTTTGGAAAGATGGCTTTTCCAAGAAGGACGGAGAGAGATAGAGAGAGAGAGAGAGAGAGAGAGAGAGATAGCAGGATCTGGTCTCGTTCCAAATTCACGTAGGACAAGACGCTAGACCATACATACGCGGCTAAGGACGAGGAGAAAGGGACGAGTGGAAGGAGGAATGAACGGATAGAGTGGAGGGCGCAATATTTATTGGTTCGAGCGTCCTAACCCAGTGCACGAGACTGCGAGGAAATAAGGGATGTATGTACACGTACATAAAGGGAAGAAACGAGTTGGTCGTCGTAACCGCCCCTCAGGAATCACCCGGGAATCGAGACGAAGAGAGAGTGAGAGAGAAAGACGGAGAAAGCGGGGATGAGAGTGAGAGAGGGGGAGAAATAGACAGCGGAAGAGGAATAGAGAAAGAGAGAGGGAGAGTAAAAGAGAAATAGAGAGCGAAAGAGGAAGAGAAAGGGGAGATGGAAGGAGAGTGAGAGAGAGAGAAATAGACGGCAAAAGCGAAATAGAGAGCGAAAGAGAAAGAGAAAGGAGAGATGGAAGGAGAGGGAGGGAAAGAGAAATAAAAAGCGAAAGTGGGATAGATAGAGAGAGAAAGGGAGAGAGAGAGGGAGACGGAGAAAGAGAGAGGCCGAAAAATAGACAGCAAAAAAGAAATAGAGAGAGAGAGAAAGAGTAAAAGAGAAATAGAGAGCGAAAGAGAAAGAGAAAGATGGAAGGAGAGTGACAGAGAGAAAGAAAGGGAGATGGAGAGAGAGAGAGAGAGAAATAAAGACAGCAAAAGAGAAATAGAGAGAGAGAGTAAAGGAGAGACAGAGAACGAAAGAGAAAGAGAAAGGGGAGATGGAAGGAGAGCGAGAGAGAGAAAGGGAGGGAAAGAGGAATAAAGAGCGAAAGTGGGACAGATGGAGAAAGAAAGGGAGAGAGAGAGAGAAAAGAGAGACGAGTATTAAGATGGAGTGAGATAGGTAGCCAGAGAGTCGCATCGTTCAACCAGCCAGAGAGGTGCACCGAGGTCAGGAAATCCATGGCTACCGAATCGCGCCAACTTATATATCCTCGCCCGACGTTCCTCGCGGTTTCTTACATCCCCCGTTCGTTTTTCCGCAAACTCGAAAGCCCGGCCCCTCTTCCTATCGGTTCGCGTCCCTCTTGCCTTTCGCTTCCCCCTTTTTCTCGCGCTGTCGATTCGCGATACTCTCTTCCACGCGATCGTAAAACGTGTGTCGGGGACTTGGTGTTTTTTTCGTTTTTTTTTATCGTCGAAGAAACGATACCTCCAGCGGAGACTCGATACTTCATCGCTAAAAGCCATTTTTTTCACTTCCGAGTGCACCAAAATAACTCCCGAAGAAAATGCGAGTTTGCGAGAGTTTCTCGAGGAATCCCCTCGAGCCGAGGGCATTTGAATTTTTGAGGATTTTACTGGCGATGTTCGATGGTGAAAAAATATCGCGGGGGGGGGCAAGCGGGGTGACATTTCGAATTAATGGATACTTGGTATTAAGGAAATGAAGAATGCGTTCCTAGCCAAATCGAAATTTTTAAATCCAATTTCTTCCATACTGTTCAACCGCTCGGAATGAAATTTATTGTGTGTGTGCAGGACACTCGCTTTAAGAGGAACATGCTCGGCAATTACCAAAATTTTGAAAAAAATTGCCCGGATTGTGGTTACCATGGGAGAAATTCCGAGCTACGATCCACCGTATTGCACTTTCACAAATTTCCCGAGCATAAACCTCTGAAGCGGTGAATAGTACACATTTCGAGCTTTGTTTCATTTATTTTGATGGAGAAATGGCGGAGAAATTGGTTTTTGAAATTTTTCACATAAATTTCACAAAAATGTACCACCAGAGATCAAAATCTTATCGACCATCAAGAAAATTCAGTTAAACGATTTTCTCACTGGCGGCGCAACGGCTGTTGTTCACTTGTTCACTGCGCTAATTCGTAACCTCCGTCGCTACGATAATTACCGTCAGCTGCAGCAGGGAAAAATGTCCAAAAAATTTTCTACAAAAGTTTTTTGCATTTTCCCAGTCTAATTTTGTGCTTTCGGCAAAAACTCGGGCATATTCGTAATCAGCAGGAAATTTCTGATTAAATAGACCCTTTTAAGAGTTTAAAAACGTAAAAAAAAATTTTCGACTTCCCCCGGCCACTTTACCGAAATCTCAAAAATCACGATATTTCAAAAGGTTGTACAGTGGGCTTCTTAAATGCTATGGACTTTCAATGGATGA